>JABXNX010000450.1:0-17089 GCA_014843695.1 Archivesica marissinica | reverse complement strand
GGTAACGGTAAGTCATCATATCCACGGTGACGGTAAGTCATCATATCTACGGTGACAGTAAGTCGTCATATCCACGGTGACGGTATGTCGTCATATCCACGGTAACGGTAAGTCATCATATCCACGGTGACGGTAAGTCGTCATATCCACGGTGACGGTAAGTCGTCATATCCACGGTGACGGTAAGTCGTCATATCCACGGTGAAAGTAAGTCGTCATATCCACGGTGACGGTAAGTCGTCATATCCACGGTGACAGTAAGTCGTCATATCCACGGTGACGGTAAGTCGTCATATCCACGGTGACAGTAAGTCGTCATATCCACGGTCAAAGTAAGTCGTCATATCCACGGTGACAGTAAGTCGTCATATCCACGGTGACAGTAAGTCGTCATATCCACGGTGACAGTAAGTCGTCATATCAACGGTGACGGTAAGTCGTCATATCCACGGTGACGGTAAGTCGTCATATCCACGGTGACGGTAAGTCATCATATCCACGGAGACAGTAGGTCGTCATATCCACGGTGACAGTAAGTCGTCATATCCACGGTGACGGTAAGTCGTCATATCCACGGTGACAGTAAGTCGTCATATCCACGGTGACAGTAAGTCGTCATATCCACGGTGACAGTAAGTCGTCATATCCACGGAGACAGTAGGTCGTCATATCCACGGTGACAGTAAGTCGTCATATCCACGGTGACGGTAAGTCGTCACATCCACGGTGACAGTAAGTCGTCATATCCATGGTGACGGTAAGTCGTCATATCCACGGTGACGGTAAGTCGTCATATTCGATGTGACAGTAAGTCGTCATATCCACTGTGACTAAGTTGTCATATCGAGGGGGGCGGTAAGTCGTCATACATACGGTAGCGGTAAGTCGTCATATTCACGGTGTAAAGTCGTCATATTCACGGTATAAAGTAGTCATATCCATGGTGACAGTAAGTCATCATACCCACGGTGACAGTAAGTCGTCATATCCACTGTGACTAAGTTGTCATAACCACGGTGACGGTAAGTCGTCATATCCACGGTGACGGTAAGTCATCATATCCACGGTGACGGTATGTCGTCATATCCACGGTGACGGTAAGTCGTCATACCCACGGTGACGGTAAGTCATCATATCCAAGGTGACAGTAAGTCGTCATATCCACGGTGAAGGTAAGTCGTCATATCCACGGTAACGGTAAGTCATCATATCCACGGTGACGGTAAGTCATCATATCTACGGTGACAGTAAGTCGTCATATCCACGGTGAAGGTAAGTCGTCATATCCACGGTAACGGTAAGTCATCATATTCACGGTGACGGTAAGTCATCATATCTACGGTGACAGTAAGTCGTCATATCCACGGTGACGGTAAGTCGTCATATCCACGATAACGGTAAGTCATCATATCCACGGTGACGGTAAGTACAGGTATAGGTTTGGCTTTGTAATGTCTATGTTTGCTGTTGTACATGGATAGGTTTGTCTATTGTGACTGTATAGGTTTGCCTGGTAAGTTCTACAGTATATGTGTGGATGTGTACATGGATATGTTTGGTGTTGTACCTGAATAAGTGCTGTTGTACATGGACAGTTGGAGTTGTACAGTGGTAGGTTTGGCTGTTGTAATGTATAGATGTAGCGTTGTACATGTGATAGTTTGGCTGTAGTACATGTATAGATTGGCTGTTGTCATGGATAGGTTTGGCTGTTGTAAATGATAGGTTGGCTGTTCTACATCTATACGGTGGGTGTTGTACACGGGATAGGGGTTGCTGTTATACATGTATAGTGTGTGGCGGTGTACTGTATAGGTTTGGCGTTGTACATGTATAGGTTTCGCTGTTGTACATGTATAGATGTGGCTGTTCTACATATATAGTGTGGCTGTTGTACATGGATAGGTGTGGCTGTTGTACATGTATAGGTGTGGCTGTTGTACATGGATAGGTGTGGCTGTTGTACATGGATAGGTGTGGCTGTTGTACATGGATATGTTTGGCTGTTGTACATGGATAGGTTTGGCTGTTGTACATGTATAGGTTTGGCTGTTGTACATGGATAGGTTTGGCTGTTGTACATGGATAGGTGTGACTGTTGTACATGGATAGGTGTGGCTGTTGTACATGGATATGTTTGGATGTTGTACATGGATAGGTTTGGCTGTTGTACATGTATAGGTTTGGCTGTTGTACATGGATAGGTTTGGCTGTTGTACATGGATAGGTGTGGCTGTTGTACATGGATAGGTGTGGCTGTTGTACATAGATAGGTGTGGCTGTTGTACATGGATAGGTGTGGCTGTTGTACATGGATAGGTTTGGCTGTTGTACATGTATAGGTTTGGCTGTTGTACATGGATAGGTTTGGCTGTTGTACATGGATAGGTTTGGCTGTTGTACACGTATAGGTTTGGCTGTTGTACATGTATAGGTTTGGCTGTTGTACATGGATAGGTGTGGCTAATGCACATGGATAGGTTTGGCTGTTGTACATGGATAGGTTTGGCTGTTGTACATGTATAGGTTTGGCTGTTGTACATGGATAGGTTTGGCTGTTGTACATGGATAGGTTTGACTGTTGTACATGGATAGGTTTGGCTGTTCTACATGTATACGTTTGGCTGTTGTACATGTATAGGTTTGGCTGTTCTACATATATATGTGTGGCTGTTGTACATGGATAGGTGTGGTTGTACATGGATATGTTTGGCTGTTGTACATGGATAGGTTTGGCTGTTGTACATGTATAGGTTTGGCTGTTGTACATGGATAGGTTTGGCTGTTGTACATGGATAGGTTTGGCTGTTGTACATGTATAGGTGTGGCTGTTGTACATGGATAGGTGTGGCTGTTGTACATGGATAGGTGTGGCTGTTGTACATGTATAGGTGTGGCTGTTGTACATGGATAGGTTTGGCTGTTGTACATGGATAGGTGTGGCTGTTGTACATGGATAGGTTTGGCTGTTGTACATGGATAGGTGTGGCTGTTGTACATGGATAGGTGTGGCTGTGTACATGGATAGGTTGGCTGTTGTACATGGATAGGTTTGGCTGTTGTACATGTATAGGTTTGGCTGTTGTACATGGATAGGTTTGGCTGTTGTACATGGATAGGTTTGGCTGTTGTACATGGATAGGTTTGGCTGTTCTACATGTATAGGTTTGGCTGTTGTACCTGTATAGGTGGCTGTTGTACATATAGGTGTGGCTGTTGTACATGGATAGGTGTGGCTGTACATGGATAGGTGTGCGTTGTACATGGATATGTGTGGCTGTTGTACATGGATATGTTTGGCTGTTGTACATGTATATGTTTGGCTGTTGTACATGGATAGGTTTGGCTGTTGTACATGGATAGGTTTGGCTGTTGTACATGGATATGTTTGGCTGTTGTACATGGATAGGTTTGAGTGTTGTACATGGATAGGTGTGGCTGTTGTACATGTATATATGTGGCTGTTGTACATGTATAGGTGTGGCTGTTGTACATGGATAGGTTTGGCTGTTGTACATGGATAGGTTTTGCTGTTGTACATGGATAGGTGTGGCTGTTGTACATGGATATGTTTGGCTGTTGTACATGGATAGGTTTGGCTGTTGAACATGTATAGGTGTGGATGTTGTACATGGATAGGTTTGGCTGTTGTACATGGATAGGTGTGGCTGTTGTACATGGATAGGTATGGCTGTTGTACATGGATATGATTGGATGTTGTACATGGATAGGTTTGGCTGTTGTACATGTATAGGTTTGGCTGTTGTACATGGATAGGTTTGGCTGTTGTACATGGATAGGTGTGGCTGTTGTACATGTATAGGTGTGGCTGTTGTACATAGATAGGTGTGGCTGTTGTACATGGATAGGTGTGGCTGTTGTACATGTATAGGTTTGGCAGTTGTACATGTATAGGTTTGGCTGTTGTACATGGATATGTTTGACTGTTGTACATGGATAGCTTTGGTTGTTGTACATGTATAGGTTTGGCTTTTGTACATGTATAGGGTTGGCTGTTGTACATGGATAGGTGTGGCTGTACATGGATAGGTGTGGTTGTACATGGATATGTGTGGCTGTTGTACATGGATATGTTTGGCTGTTGTACATGTATATGTTTGGCTGTTGTACATGTATAGGTGTGGCTGTTGTACATGGATGGGTTTGGCTGTTGTACATTGATAGGTTTGGCTGTTGTCATGGATAGGTTTGGCTGTTGTACATGGATGGGTTTGGCTGTTGTACATGGATAGGTTTGGCTGTTGTACATGGATAGGTTTGGCTGTTGTACATGTATAGGTTTGGCTGTTGTACATGGATAGGTTTTGCTGTTGTACATGGATAGGTGTGGCTGTTGTACATGGATATGTTTGGCTGTTGTACATGGATAGGTTTGGCTGTTGTACATGTATAGGTTTGGCTGTTGTACATGGATAGGTTTGGCTGTTGTACATGGATAGGTGTGGCTGTTGTACATGGATAGGTGTGGCTGTTGTACATGGATATGTTTGGATGTTGTACATGGATAGGTTTGGCTGTTGTACATGTATAGGTTTGGCTGTTGTACATGGATAGGTTTGGCTGTTGTACATGGATAGGTGTGGCTGTTGTACATGGATTGGTGTGGCTGTTGTACATAGATAGGTATGGCTGTTTTACATGGATAGGTGTGGCTGTTGTACATGGATAGGTTTGGCTGTTGTACATGTATAGGTTTGGCTGTTGTACATGGATATGTTTGGCTGTTGTACATGTATAGGTTTGGTTGATGTACATGTATAGGTTTGGCTTTTGTAAATGTATAGGTTTGGCTGTTGTACATGGATAGGTTTGGCTCTTGTACATGGATAGGTTTGGCTGTTGTACATGGATAGGTTTGGCTGTTCTACATGTATACGTTTGGCTATTGTACCTGTATAGGTTTGCCTGTTCTACATGTATATGTGTGGCTGTTGTACATGGATATGTTTGGCTGTTGTACATGTATAGGTTTGGCTGTTGTACATGGATCTGTTTGGCTGTTGTACATGGATATGTTTGGCTGTTGTACATGTATAGATGTAGCTGTTGTACATGTATAGGTTTGGCTGTAGTACATGTATAGGATTGGCTGTTGTACATGGATAGGTTTGGCTGTTGTACATGAATAGGTGTGGCTGTTCTACATCTATAGGTGTGGCTGTTGTACATGGATAGGTGTTGCTGTTCTACATGTATAGGTGTGGCTGTTGTACATGTATAGGTTTGGCTGTTGTACATGGATAGGTTTGGCTGTTGTACATGGATAGATGTGGCTGTTCTACATATATAGTGTAGCTGTTGTACATGGATAGGTGTGGCTGTTGTACATGTATAGGTGTGGCTGTTGTACATGGATAGGTGTGGCTGTTGTACATGGATAGGTGTGGCTGTTGTACATGGATATGTTTGGCTGTTGTACATGGATATGTTTGGCTGTTGTACATGTATAGGTTTGGCTGTTGTACATGGATAGGTTTGGCTGTTGTACCTGGATAGGTGTGACTGTTGTACATGGATAGGTGTGGCTGTTGTACATGGATATGTTTGGATGTTGTACATGGATAGGTTTGGCAGTTGTACATGTATAGGTTTGGCTGTTGTACATGGATAGGTTTGGCTGTTGTACATGGATAGGTGTGGCTGTTGTACATGGATAGGTGTGGCTGTTGTACATAGATAGGTGTGGCTGTTGTACATGGATAGGTGTGGCTGTTGTACATGGATAGGTTTGGCTGTTGTACATGTATAGGTTTGGCTGTTGTACATGGATATGTTTGGCTGTTGTACATGGATAGGTTTGGTTGTTGTACACGTATAGGTTTGGCTTTTGTACATGTATAGGTTTGGCTGTTGTACATGGATAGGTGTGGCTAATGCACATGGATAGGTTTGGCAGTTGTACATGGATAGGTTTGGCTGTTGTACATGTATAGGTTTGGCTGTTGTACATGGATAGGTTTGGCTCTTGTACATGGATAGGTTTGACTGTTGTACATGGATAGGTTTGGCTGTTCTACATGTATACGTTTGGCTGTTGTACCTGTATAGGTTTGGCTGTTCTACATATATATGTGTGGCTGTTGTACATGGTCTGGTGTGGTTGTACATGGATATGTTTGGATGTTGTACATGGATAGGTTTGGCAGTTGTACATGTATAGGTTTGGCTGTTGTACATGGATAGGTTTGGCTGTTGTACATGGATAGGTGTGGCTGTTGTACATGGATAGGTGTGGCTGTTGTACATAGATAGGTGTGGCTGTTGTACATGGATAGGTGTGGCTGTTGTACATGGATAGGTTTGGCTGTTGTACATGTATAGGTTTGGCTGTTGTACATGGATATGTTTGGCTGTTGTACATGGATAGGTTTGGTTGTTGTACACGTATAGGTTTGGCTTTTGTACATGTATAGGTTTGGCTGTTGTACATGGATAGGTGTGGCTATTGTACATGGATAGGTTTGGCAGTTGTACATGGATAGGTTTGGCTGTTGTACATGTATAGGTTTGGCTGTTGTACATGGATAGGTTTGGCTCTTGTACATGGATAGGTTTGACTGTTGTACATGGATAGGTTTGGCTGTTCTACATGTATACGTTTGGCTGTTGTACCTGTATAGGTTTGGCTGTTCTACATATATATGTGTGGCTGTTGTACATGGTCTGGTGTGGTTGTACATGGATATGTGTGGCTGTTGTACATGGATATGTTTGGCTGTTGTACATGTATATGTTTGGCTGTTGTACATGGATAGGTTTGGCTGTTGTACATGGATAGGTTTGGCTGTTGTACATGGATATGTTTGGCTGTTGTACATGGATAGGTTTGGCTGTTGTACATGGATAGGTGTGGCTGTTGTACATGTATAGGTGTGGCTGTTGTACATAGATAGGTGTGGCTGTTGTACATGGATAGGTGTGGCTGTTGTACATGTATAGGTTTGGCAGTTGTACATGTATAGGTTTGGCTGTTGTACATGGATATGTTTGGCTGTTGTACATGGATAGCTTTGGTTGTTGTACATGTATAGGTTTGACTTTTGTACATGTATAGGTTTGGCTGTTGTACATGGATAGGTGTGGCTGTTGTACATGGATAGGTTTGGCTGTTGTACATGGATATGTTTGGCTGTTGTACATGTATAGGTTTGGCTGTTGTACATGGATAGGTTTGAGTGTTGTACATGGATAGGTGTGGCTGTTGTACATGTATATATGTGGCTGTTGTACATGTATAGGTGTGGCTGTTGTACATGGATAGGTTTGGCTGTTGTACATGGATAGGTTTTGCTGTTGTACATGGATAGGTGTGGCTGTTGTACATGGATATGTTTGGCTGTTGTACATGGATAGGTTTGGCTGTTGTACATGTATAGGTGTGGCTGTTGTACCTGGATAGGTTTGGCTGTTGTACATGGATAGGTGTGGCTGTTGTACATGGATAGGTATGGCTGTTGTACATGGATATGTTTGGATGTTGTACACGGATAGGTTTGGCTGTTGTACATGTATAGGTTTGGCTGTTGTACATGGATAGGTTTGGCTGTTGTACATGGATATGTGTGGCTGTTGTACATGTATAGGTGTGGCTGTTGTACATAGATAGGTGTGGCTGTTGTACATGGATAGGTGTGGCTTTTGTACATGTATAGGTTTGGCTGTTGTACATGGATAGGTGTGGCTGTACATGGATAGGTGTGGTTGTACATGGATATGTGTGGCTGTTGTACATGGATATGTTTGGCTGTTGTACATGTATATGTTTAGCTGTTGTACATGTATAGGTGTGGCTGTTGTACATGGATGGGTTTGGCTGTTGTACATTGATAGGTTTGGCTGTTGTACATGGATAGGTTTGGCTGTTGTACATGGATGGGTTTGGCTGTTGTACATGGATAGGTTTGGCTGTTGTACATGGATAGGTTTGGCTGTTGTACATGTATAGGTTTGGCTGTTGTACATGGATAGGTTTTGCTGTTGTACATGGATAGGTGTGGCTGTTGTACATGGATATGTTTGGCTGTTGTACATGGATAGGTTTGGCTGTTGTACATGTATAGGTTTGGCTGTTGTACATGGATAGGTTTGGCTGTTGTACATGGATAGGTGTGGCTGTTGTACATGGATAGGTGTGGCTGTTGTACATGGATATGTTTGGATGTTGTACATGGATAGGTTTGGCTGTTGTACATGTATAGGTTTGGCTGTTGTACATGGATAGGTTTGGCTGTTGTACATGGATAGGTGTGGCTGTTGTACATGGATTGGTGTGGCTGTTGTACATAGATAGGTATGGCTGTTTTACATGGATAGGTGTGGCTGTTGTACATGGATAGGTTTGGCTGTTGTACATGTATAGGTTTGGCTGTTGTACATGGATATGTTTGGCTGTTGTACATGTATAGGTTTGGTTGATGTACATGTATAGGTTTGGCTTTTGTAAATGTATAGTTTGGCTGTTGTACATGGATAGGTTTGGCTCTTGTACATGGATAGGTTTGGCTGTTGTACATGGATAGGTTTGGCTGTTCTACATGTATACGTTTGGCTATTGTACCTGTATAGGTTTGCCTGTTCTACATGTATATGTGTGGCTGTTGTACATGGATATGTTTGGCTGTTGTACATGTATAGGTTTGGCTGTTGTACATGGATCTGTTTGGCTGTTGTACATGGATATGTTTGGCTGTTGTACATGTATAGATGTAGCTGTTGTACATGTATAGGTTTGGCTGTAGTACATGTATAGGATTGGCTGTTGTACATGGATAGGTTTGGCTGTTGTACATGAATAGGTGTGGCTGTTCTACATCTATAGGTGTGGCTGTTGTACATGGATAGGTGTTGCTGTTCTACATGTATAGGTGTGGCTGTTGTACATGTATAGGTTTGGCTGTTGTACATGGATAGGTTTGGCTGTTGTACATGGATAGATGTGGCTGTTCTACATATATAGTGTAGCTGTTGTACATGGATAGGTGTGGCTGTTGTACATGTATAGGTGTGGCTGTTGTACATGGATAGGTGTGGCTGTTGTACATGGATAGGTGTGGCTGTTGTACATGGATATGTTTGGCTGTTGTACATGGATATGTTTGGCTGTTGTACATGTATAGGTTTGGCTGTTGTACATGGATAGGTTTGGCTGTTGTACCTGGATAGGTGTGACTGTTGTACATGGATAGGTGTGGCTGTTGTACATGGATATGTTTGGATGTTGTACATGGATAGGTTTGGCAGTTGTACATGTATAGGTTTGGCTGTTGTACATGGATAGGTTTGGCTGTTGTACATGGATAGGTGTGGCTGTTGTACATGGATAGGTGTGGCTGTTGTACATAGATAGGTGTGGCTGTTGTACATGGATAGGTGTGGCTGTTGTACATGGATAGGTTTGGCTGTTGTACATGTATAGGTTTGGCTGTTGTACATGGATATGTTTGGCTGTTGTACATGGATAGGTTTGGTTGTTGTACACGTATAGGTTTGGCTTTTGTACATGTATAGGTTTGGCTGTTGTACATGGATAGGTGTGGCTAATGCACATGGATAGGTTTGGCAGTTGTACATGGATAGGTTTGGCTGTTGTACATGTATAGGTTTGGCTGTTGTACATGGATAGGTTTGGCTCTTGTACATGGATAGGTTTGACTGTTGTACATGGATAGGTTTGGCTGTTCTACATGTATACGTTTGGCTGTTGTACCTGTATAGGTTTGGCTGTTCTACATATATATGTGTGGCTGTTGTACATGGTCAGGTGTGGTTGTACATGGATATGTGTGGCTGTTGTACATGGATATGTTTGGCTGTTGTACATGTATATGTTTGGCTGTTGTACATGGATAGGTTTGGCTGTTGTACATGGATAGGTTTGGCTGTTGTACATGGATATGTTTGGCTGTTGTACATGGATAGGTTTGGCTGTTGTACATGGATAGGTGTGGCTGTTGTACATGTATAGGTGTGGCTGTTGTACATAGATAGGTGTGGCTGTTGTACATGGATAGGTGTGGCTGTTGTACATGTATAGGTTTGGCAGTTGTACATGTATAGGTTTGGCTGTTGTACATGGATATGTTTGGCTGTTGTACATGGATAGCTTTGGTTGTTGTACATGTATAGGTTTGACTTTTGTACATGTATAGGTTTGGCTGTTGTACATGGATAGGTGTGGCTGTTGTACATGGATAGGTTTGGCTGTTGTACATGGATATGTTTGGCTGTTGTACATGTATAGGTTTGGCTGTTGTACATGGATAGGTTTGAGTGTTGTACATGGATAGGTGTGGCTGTTGTACATGTATATATGTGGCTGTTGTACATGTATAGGTGTGGCTGTTGTACATGGATAGGTTTGGCTGTTGTACATGGATAGGTTTTGCTGTTGTACATGGATAGGTGTGGCTGTTGTACATGGATATGTTTGGCTGTTGTACATGGATAGGTTTGGCTGTTGTACATGTATAGGTGTGGCTGTTGTACCTGGATAGGTTTGGCTGTTGTACATGGATAGGTGTGGCTGTTGTACATGGATAGGTATGGCTGTTGTACATGGATATGTTTGGATGTTGTACACGGATAGGTTTGGCTGTTGTACATGTATAGGTTTGGCTGTTGTACATGGATAGGTTTGGCTGTTGTACATGGATATGTTTGGCTGTTGTACATGTATAGGTTTGGCTGTTGTACATGGATAGGTGTGGCTGTTGTACATGGATAGGTGTGGCTGTTGTACATGTATAGGTTTGGCTGTTGTACATGGATATGTTTGGCTGTTGTACATGGATAGGTTTGGCTGTTGTACATGGATAGGTTTGGCTGTTGTACATGTATAGGTTTGGCTGTTGTACATGGATAGGTTTGGCTGTTGTACATGGATAGGTGTGGCTGTTGTACATGGATAGGTGTGGCTGTTGTACATGGATAGGTTTGGCTGTTGTACATGTATAGGTTTGGCTGTTGTACATGGATAGGTTTGGCTGTTGTACATGGATAGGTTTGGCTGTTGTACATGGATAGGTTTGGCTGTTGTACATGTATATTTGGCTGTTGTACTGTATAGGTTTGGCTGTTCTACATGTATATGTGTGGCTGTTGTACATGGATAGGTGTGGCTGTACATGGATAGGTGTGGTTGTACATGGATATGTGTGGCTGTTGTACATGGATATGTTTGGCTGTTGTACATGTATATGTTTGGCTGTTGTACATGGATAGGTTTGGCTGTTGTACATGGATAGGTTTGGCTGTTGTACATGGATATGTTTGGCTGTTGTACATGGATAGGTTTGATGTTGTACATGGATAGGTGTGGCTGTTGTACATGTATATATTTGGCTGTTGTACATGTATAGGTGTGGCTGTTGTACATGGATAGGTTTGGCTGTTGTACATGGATAGGTTTGGCTGTTGTACATGGATAGGTTTGGCTGTTGTACATGTATAGGTTTGGCTGTTGTACATGGATAGGTTTTGCTGTTGTACATGGATAGGTGTGGCTGTTGTACATGGATATGTTTGGCTGTTGTACATGGATAGGTTTGGCTGTTGTACATGTATAGGTTTGGCTGTTGTACATGGATAGGTTTGGCTGTTGTACATGGATAGGTGTGGCTGTTGTACATGGATAGGTGTGGCTGTTGTACATGGATATGTTTGGATGTTGTACATGGATAGGTTTGGCTGTTGTACATGTATAGGTTTGGCTGTTGTACATGGATAGGTTTGGCTGTTGTACATGGATAGGTGTGGCTGTTGTACATGGATTGGTGTGGCTGTTGTACATAGATAGGTATGGCTGTTTTACATGGATAGGTGTGGCTGTTGTACATGGATAGGTTTGGCTGTTGTACATGTATAGGTTTGGCTGTTGTACATGGATATGTTTGGCTGTTGTACATGGATAGGTTTGGTTGTTGTACATGTATAGGTTTGGCTTTTGTACATGTATAGGTTTGGCTGTTGTACATGGATAGGTGTGGCTGTTGTACATGGATAGGTTTGGCTGTTGTACATAAGGATAGGTTTGGTTGTTGTAATGTATAGGTTTGGCTCTTGTACATGGATAGGTTTGGCTGTTCTACATGTATACGTTTGGCTATTGTACCTGTATAGGTTTGCCTGTTCTACATGTATATGTGTGGCTGTTGTACATGGATATGTTTGGCTGTTGTACATGTATAGGTTTGGCTGTTGTACATGGATATGTTTGGCTGTTGTACATGGATATGTTTGGCTGTTGTACATGTATAGATGTAGCTGTTGTACATGTATAGGTTTGGCTGTAGTACATGTATAGGATTGGCTGTTGTACATGGATAGGTTTGGCTGTTGTACATGAATAGGTGTGGCTGTTCTACATCTATAGGTGTGGCTGTTGTACATGGATAGGTGTTGCTGTTCTACATGTATAGGTGTGGCTGTTGTACATGTATAGGTTTGGCTGTTGTACATGGATAGGTTTGGCTGTTGTACATGGATAGATGTGGCTGTTCTACATATATAGTGTAGCTGTTGTACATGGATAGGTGTGGCTGTTGTACATGTATAGGTTTGGCTGTTGTACATGGATAGGTGTGGCTGTTGTACATGTATAGGTTTGGCTGTTGTACATGGATAGGTGTGGCTGTTGTACATGGATAGGTTTGGCTGTTGTACATGCATAGGTGTGGCTGTTCTACCTGTATAGGTGTGGCTGTTGTACATGTATAGGTTTGGCTGTTGTACATGGATAGGTTTGGCTGCTGTCCATGGATATATGTGGCTGTTCTACATATATAGGTGTAGCTGTTGTACATGGATAGGTGTTGCTGTTGTACATGTATAGGTGTGGCTGTTGTACATGGATAGGTGTGGCTGTTGTACATGTATAGGTATGGCTGTAGTACATGTATAGGTGTGGCTGTTGTACATGGATAGGTTTGGCTGTTGTACATGGATAGGTGTGGCTGTTGTACATGGATAGGTGTGGCTGTTGTACATGGATAGGTGTGGCTGTTGTACATGGATAGGTGTGGCTGTTGTACATGGATAGGTGTGGCTGTTGTACATGGATAGGTGTGGCTGTTGTACATGTATAGGTGTGGCTGTTGTACATGGATAGTTGCTGTACATGATAGGTTGGTTGTACATGGATAGTTGGCTGTTGTACATGGATATGTGTGGCTGTTGTACATGTATAGGTTTGGCTGTTGTACATGGATAGGTGTGGCTGTTGTACATGGATAGGTGTGGCTGTTGTACATGTATAGGTTTGGCTGTTGTACATGGATAGGTTTGGCTGTTGTACATGGATAGGTGTGGCTGTTGTACATGGATAGGTGTGGCTGTTGTACATGGATAGGTTTGACTGTTGTACATGATAGGTTGGCTGTTGTACATGGACAATAGGTTGGCTGTTGTACATGGATAGGTTTGGCTGTGTACATGGATAGGTTTGGCTGTTGTACATGTATATGTTTGGCTGTTGTACATGGATAGGTTTGGCTGTTGTACATGGATAGGTTTGGCTGTTGTACATGGATAGGTTTGGCTGTTGTACATGTATAGGTTTGGCTGTTGTACATGGATATGTTTGGCTGTTGTACATGGATAGGTGTGGCTGTTGTACATGTATAGGTGTGGCTTTGTACATGTATAGGTTTGGCTGTTGTACATATAGGTGTGGCTGTTGTACATGGATAGGTGTGGCTGTTGTACATAGATAGGTTTTGCTGTTGTACATGGATAGGTGTGGCTTTGTACATGGATATGTTTGGCTGTTGTACATGGATAGGTTTGGCTGTTGTACATGGATATGTTTGGCTGTTGTACATGGATAGGTTTGGCTGTTGTACATGGATAGGTTTGGCTGTTGTACATGGCTAGGTTTGGCTGTTGTACAACACAAAACCCCAACAATGTATAGGTGTGGCTATTGTACATGTATAGGTGTGGCTGTTGTACATGGATATGTTTGGCAACAAAACACAAACAACAAAGTGTGACTGTAGTACATGTATATGTTTGGCTGTTGTACATTGATAGGTGTGACTGTAGTACATGGATAGGTTTGGCTGTAGTACATGTATAGGTTTGGCTGTTGTATATGGATATGTTTGGATGTTCTACATGTATAGGTTTGGCTGTTGTAAATGTATAGGTGTGGCTGTTGTACATGTATAGGTGTGGCTGTTGTACATGGATAGGTTTGGCTGTTGTACATGGATAGGTTTGGCTGTTGTACATGAATAGGTTTAGCTGTTCTACATGGATATGTTTGGCTGTTGTTTATGTATAGGTTTGGCTGTTGTACATGGATAGGCTTGGCTGTTGTACATGGCTAGGTTTGGCTGTTGTACATGGATAGGTATGGCAGTTTTACATAGATAGGTGTGTCTGTTGTACATGGATAGGTTTGTCTGTTGTACATGTATAGGTTTGGCTGTTGTACATGGATAGGTTTGGCTGTTGTACATCGATAGGTTTGGCTGTTGTACATATATGGGTGTTTCTGTTCTTCTTTGATAGGTTTGTCTGTTGTAATGTATAGGTGTGGCTATTGTACATTTATAGGTGTGGCTGTTGTACATGGATAGGTTTGGCTGATGTACATAGATAGGTTTGGCTTTTGTATATGGATAGGTTTGGCTGGTCTACATGGAAATATTTGGCTGTTGTTTATGGATAGGTTTGGCTGTTGTACATGGATAGGTTTGGCTGTTGTACATGGATAGGTTTGGCTGTTGTACATGGATAGGTTTGGCTGTTGTACATATATAGGTGTGTCTGTTCTACATGGACAGGTTTGGCTGTTCTACATGTATAGGTTTGGCTGTTGTACATGTATAGGTGTGGCTGTTGTACATGTATAGGATTGGCTGTTGTACATGGATATGTGTGGCTGTTCTACCTGGATTGGTTTGGCTGTTGTACATGTATAGGATTGGCTGTTGTACATGGATAGGTTTGGCTGTTGTACATATATAGGATTGGCTGTTTTACATGGATAGGTTTGGCTGTTCTACATGGATAGGTTTGGCTGTTGTACGTGGATATGTTTGGCAGTTGTACATGGATATGTTTGGCTGTTCTATATGGATAAGTTTGGCTGTTGTACATGGATATGTTTGGCTGTTGTCCATGGATATGTTTGGCTGTTGTACAAGGATAGGTTTGGCTGTTGTACATGGATATGTGTGACTATTGTATATATATAGTATTGGCTGTTGTGCATGGATAGGTTTGGCTGTTGTACATATATGGGATTGGCTGTTCTACATAGATAGGTTTGGCTGTTCTACATGGATAGGTTTGGCTATTCTACATGGATAGGTTTGGCTGTTCTACATGGATATGTTTGGCTGTTGTACATTGATATGTTTGGCTGTTGTACATGGATATGTTTGGCTATTGTAAATGGATAGGTTTGGCTGTTGTACATGATAGTGTGGCTGTTACATGGATAGGTTTGGCTGTTGTACATGGATAGGTTGCTGTTGTACATGGATAGTTGGCTGTTGTAAATGGATAGGTTGGCTGTTGTACATGATAGGTTGGCTGTTGTACATGTATAGGTGTTGCTGTTGTACATGGATAGTGTGGCTGTTGTACATGCATAGGTTTGGCTGTTGTACATGTATAGGTGTGGCTGTTGTACATGGATAGGTTTTGCTGTTGTACATGGATAGGTGTGGATGTTGTACATGGATAGGTGTGGCTGTTGTACATATATAGGTGTGGCTGTTGTACATGGATAGGTATGGCTGTTGTACATGGATAGGTTTGGCTGTTGTACATGTATAGGTTTGGCTGTTGTACATGGATAAGTTTGGCTGTTGTACATGGATAGGTTTGGCTGTTGTACATGTATAGGTTTGGATTTTTTACATGGATAGGTTTGGCTGTTGTACATGGATAGGTTTGGCTGTTGTACATGGATAGGTTTGGCTGTTGTACATGGATAGGTTTGGCTGTTGTACATGTATAGTTTGGCTATTCTACATGTATAAGTTGGCTGTTCTACATGATAGGTTTGGCTGTTGTACATGTATAGGTTTGGCTGTTGTACATGGATATGTTTGGCTGTTGTACATGGATATGTTTGGCTGTTGTACATGTATAGATGTAGCTGTTGTGCATGTATAGGTTTGGCTGTAGTACATGTATAGGTTTGGCTGTTGTACATGGATAGGTTTGGCTGTTGTACATGGATAGGTGTGGCTGTTCTACATATATAGGTGTGACTGTTGTACATGGATAGGTGTGGCTGTTCTACATGCATAGTTGTGGCTGTTGTACATGTATACGTTTGGCTGTTGTATATGGATAGATGTGGCTGTTCTACATATATAGGTGTAGCTGTTGTACATGGATAGGTGTGGCTGTTGTACATGTATAGGTATGGCTCTTGTACATGGATAGGTGTGGCTGATATACCTGGATAGGTTTGGCTGTTGTACATGTATAGGTGTGGCTGTTGTACATGGATAGGTTTGGCTGTTGTACATGGATAGGTGTGGCTGTTGTACATGGATAGGTTTGGCTGTTGTACATGGACAGGTTTGGCTGTTGTATATGTATAGGTTTGCTGTTGTACATGGATAGGTTTGGCTGTTGTACATGGATAGGTTTGGCTGTTGTACATGGATAGTTTGGCTGTTCTACATGTATAGGTTTGGCTATTGTACCTGTATAGGTTTGACTGTTCTACATGTATAGGTGTGGCGTTGTACATGGATAGGTTTAGCTGTTGTACATGTATAGGTTTGGCTGTTGTACATGAATATGTTTGGCTGTTGTACATGGATATGCTTGGCTGTTGTACATGTATAGATGTAGCTGTTGTACATGTATAGGTTTGGCTGTTGTACATGGATAGGATTGGCTGTTGTACATGGATAGGTTTGGCTGTTGTACATGTATAGGTGTGGCTGTTGTACATGGATAGGTGTGGCTGTTGTACATGGATAGGTGTGGCTGTTGTACATGGATAGGTGTGGCTGTTGTACATGGATAGGTGTGGCTGTTGTACATGTATAGGTGTGGCTGTTGTACATGGATAGGTGTGGCAGTTGTACATGGATAG
>JABXNX010000449.1:0-17090 GCA_014843695.1 Archivesica marissinica | reverse complement strand
CCCAACATGTATGCTACCTCCAGGCGAATGTCGCCCGACATGTATTCTACCTCCAGGCGAATGTCGCCCGACATGTATGCTACCTCCAGGCGACCATCGCCCGACATGTATGCTACCTCCAGGCGAATGTCGCCCGACATGTATGCTACCTCCAGGCGAATGTCGCCCGACATGTATGCTACCTCCAGGCGACCATCGCCCGAAATGTATGGTACCTCCAGGCGAATGTCGCCCGACATGTATGCTACCTACAGGCGACCATCGCCCGACATGTATGCTACCTCCAGGCGACCATCGCCCGACATGTATGCTACCTCCAGGCGACCATCGTCCGACATGTATGCTACCTCCAGGCGAATGTCGCCCGATATGTATTCTACCTCCAGGCGAATGTCGCCCGACATGTATTCTACCTCCAGGCGACCATCGCCCGACATGTATGCTACCTCCAGGCGACTGTCGCCCGACATGTATTCTACCTCCAGGCGACCATCGCCCGACATGTATGCTACCTCCAGGCGACCATCGTCCGACATGTATGCTACCTCCAGGCGAATGTCGCCCGACATGTATGCTACCTCCAGGCGAATGTCGCCCGACATGTATTTTACCTCCAGGCGAATGTCGCCCGACATGTATGCTACCTCCAGGCGAATGTCGCCCGACATGTATGCTACCTCCAGGCGAATGTCGCCCGACATGTATGCTACCTCCAGGCGAATGTCGCCCGACATGTATGCTACCTCCAGGCGACCATCATCCGACAACGTATGCTACCTCCAGGTGAATGTCGCCCGACATGTATGCTACCTCCAGGCGACCATCGTCCGACAATGTATGCTACCTCCAGGCGAATGTCGCCCGACATGTATGCTACCTCCAGGCGAATGTCGCCCGACATGTATTCTACCTCCAGGCGACTGTCGCCCGACATGTATGCTACCTCCAGGCGAATGTCGCCCGATATGTTGCTACCTCCAGGCGACCATCGCCCGACATGTATGATACCTCCAGGCGAATGTCGCCCGACATGTATTCTACCTCCAGGCGAATGTCGCCCGACATGTATGCTACCTCCAGGCGACATTCGCCCGACATGTATGCTACCTCCAGGCGAATGTCGCCCGACATGTATGCTACCTCCAGGCGACCATCGCCCGACATGTATGCTACCTCCAGGCGACCATCGCCCGACATGTATGCTACCTCCAGGCGAATGTCGCCCGACATGTATGCTACCTCCAGGCGAATGTCGCCCGACATGTATGCTACCTCCAGGCGAATGTCGCCCGACATGTATGCTACCTCCAGGCGAATGTCGCCCGACATGTATGCTACCTCCAGGCGAATGTCGCCCGACATGTATGCTACCTCCAGGCGAATGTCGCCCGACATGTATGCTACCTCCAGGCGAATGTCGCCCGACATGTATGCTACCTCCAGGCGAATGTCGCCCGACATGTATGCTACCTCCAGGCGACCATCGCCCGACATGTATGCTACCTCCAGGCGAATGTCGCCCGACATGTATGCTACCTCCAGGCGACCATCGCCCGACATGTATGCTACCTCCAGGCGAATGTCGCCCGACATGTATGCTACCTCCAGGCGACCATCGCCCGACATGTATGCTACCTCCAGGCGAATGTCGCCCGACATGTATGCTACCTCCAGGCGAATGTCGCCCGACATGTATGCTACCTCCAGGCGAATTCGCCCGACATGTATGCTACCTCCAGGCGAATGTCGCCCGACATGTATTCTACCTCCAGGCGACCATCGCCCGACATGTATGCTACCTCCAGGCGACCATCGCCCGACATGTATGCTACCTCCAGGCGAATGTCGCCCGACATGTATGCTACCTCCAGGCGAATGTCGCCCGACATGTGTGCTACCTCCAGGCGACCATCGTCCGACACGTATGCTACCTCCAGGCGAATGTCGCCCGACATGTATGCTACCTCCCGGCGACCATCAGCCGACAACGTATGCTACCTCCAGGTGAATGTCGCCCGACATGTGTGCTACCTCCAGGCGACCATCGTCCGACAACGTATGCTACCTCCAGGCGAATGTCGCCCGACATGTATGCTACCTCCAGGCGAATGTCGCCCGACATGTATGCTACCTCCAGGCGAATGTCGCCCGACATGTATTCTACCTCCAGGCGAATGTCGCCCGACATGTATGCTACCTCCAGGCGACTGTCGCCCGACATGTATGCTACCTCCAGGCGAATGTCGCCCGATATGTTGCTACCTCCAGGCGACCATCGCCCGACATGTATGATACATCCAGGCGAATGTCGCCCGACATGTATTATACCTCCAGGCGAATGTCGCCCGACATGTATGCTACCTCCAGGCGACATTCGCCCGACATGTATGCTACCTCCAGGCGAATGTCGCCCGACATGTATGCTACCTCCAGGCGACCATCGCCCGACATGTATGCTACCTCCAGGCGACCATCGCCCGACATGTATGCTACCTCCAGGCGACCATCGCCCGACATGTATGCTACCTCCAGGCGACCATCGCCCGACATGTATGCTACCTCCAGGCGACCATCGCCCGACATGTATGCTACCTCCAGGCGACCATCGCCCGACATGTATGCTACCTCCAGGCGAATGTCGCCCGACATGTATGCTACCTCCAGGCGAATGTCGCCCGACATGTATGCTACCTCCAGGCGAATGTCGCCCGACATGTATGCTACCTCCAGGCGAATGTCGCCCGACATGTATGCTACCTCCAGGCAACCGTCGCCCGACATGTATTCTACCTCCAGGCGAATGTCGCCCGACATGTATGCTACCTCCAGGCGACCATCGCCGACATGTATGCTACCTCCAGGCGAATGTCGCCCGACATGTATGCTACCTCCAGGCGAATCGCACGACATGTATGCTACCTCCAGGCGAATGTCGCCCGACAAGTATGCTACCTCCAGGCGAATGTCGCCCGACATGTATGCTACCTCCAGGCGACTGTCGCCCGACATGTATGCTACCTCCAGGCGAATGTCGCCCGACATGTATGCTACCTCCAGGTGACCATCGCCCGACATGTAGTCTACCTCCAGGCGACCATCGCCCGAAATGTATGCTACCTCCAGGCGACCATCGTCCGACATGTATGCTACCTCCAGGCGAATGTCGCCCGACATGTATGCTTCCTCCAGGCGAATGTCGCCCGACATGTATTCTACCTCCAGGCAACCGTCGCCCGACATGTATGCTACCTCCAGGCGAATGTCGCCCGACATGTATGCTACCTCCAGGCGAATGTCGCACGACATGTATGGTACCTCCAGGCGAATGTCGCCCGACAAGTATGCTACCTCCAGGCGAATGTCGCCCGACATGTATGCTACCTCCAGGCGACTGTCGCCCGACATGTATGCTACCTCCAGGCGAATGTCGCCCGACATGTATGCTACCTCCAGGTGACCATCGCCCGACATGTAGTCTACCTCCAGGCGACCATCGCCCGAAATGTATGCTACCTCCAGGCGACCATCGTCCGACATGTATGCTACCTCCAGGCGAATGTCGCCCGACATGTATGCTACCTCCAGGCGAATGTCGCCCGATATGTATTCTACCTCCAGGCGAATGTCGCCCGACATGTATTCTACCTCCAGGCGACCATCGCCCGACATGTATGCTACCTCCAGGCGACTGTCGCCCGACATGTATGCTACCTCCAGGCGACCATCGCCCGACATGTATGCTACCTCCAGGCGACCATCGTCCGACATGTATGCTACCTCCAGGTGAATGTCGCCCGACATGTATGCTACCTCCAGGCGAATGTCGCCCGACATGTATTTTACCTCCAGGCGAATGTCGCCCGACATGTATTCTACCTCCAGGCGAATGTCGCCCGACATGTATACTACCTCCAGGCGAATGTCGCCCGACATGTATTCTACATACAGGCGAATGTCGCCCGACATGTATGCTACCTCCCGGCGACCATCATCCGACAACGTATGCTACCTCCAGGTGAATGTCGCCCGACATGTGTGCTACCTCCAGGCGACCATCGTCCGACAACGTATGCTACCTCCAGGCGAATGTCGCCCGACATGTATGCTACCTCCAGGCGAATGTCGCCCGACATGTATTCTACCTCCAGGCGAATGTCGCCCGACATGTATGCTACCTCCAGGCGACTGTCGCCCGACATGTATGCTAGCTCCAGGCGAATGTCGCCCGATATGTTGCTACCTCCAGGCGACCATCGCCCGACATGTATGATACATCCAGGGGAATGTCGCCCGACATGTATTATACCTCCAGGCGAATGTCGCCCGACATGTATGCTACCTCCAGGCGACATTCGCCCGACATGTATGCTACCTGCAGGCGAATGTCGCCCGACATGTATGCTACCTCCAGGCGACCATCGCCCGACATGTATGCTACCTCCAGGCGACCATCGCCCGACATGTATTCTACCTCCAGGCGACCATCGCCCGACATGTATGCTACCTCCAGGCGAATGTCGCCCGACATGTATGCTACCTCCAGGCGAATGTCGCCCGACATGTATGCTACCTCCAGGCGAATGTCGCCCGACATGTATGCTACCTCCAGGCGAATGTCGCCCGACATGTATGCTACCTCCAGGCGAATGTCGCCCGACATGTATGCTACCTCCAGGCGAATGTCGCCCGACATGTGTGCTACCTCCAGGCGACCATCGTCCGACAACGTATGCTACCTCCAGGCGAATGTCGCCCGACATGTATGCTACCTCCCGGCGACCATCATCCGACAACGTATGCTACCTCCAGGTGAATGTCGCCCGACATGTATGCTACCTCCCGGCGACCATCATCCGACAACGTATGCTACCTCCAGGTGAATGTCGCCCGACATGTATGCTATCTCCAGGTGAATGTCGCCCGATATGTTGCTACCTCCAGGCGACATTCGCCCGACATGTATGCTACCTGCAGGCGAATGTCGCCCGACATGTATGCTACCTCCAGGCGACCATCGCCCGACATGTATGCTACCTCCAGGCGACCATCGCCCGACATGTATTCTACCTCCAGGCGACCATCGCCCGACATGTATGCTACCTCCAGGCGACCATCGCCCGACATGTATGCTACCTCCAGGCGAATGTCGCCCGACATGTATGCTACCTCCAGGCGAATGTCTCCGGACATGTATGCTACCTCCAGGCGAATGTCGCCCGACATGTGTGCTACCTCCAGGCGACCATCGTCCGACAACGTATGCTACCTCCAGGCGAATGTCGCCCGACATGTATACTACCTCCCGGCGACCATCAGCCGACAACGTATGCTACCTCCAGGTGAATGTCGCCCGACATGTGTGCTACCTCCAGGCGACCATCGTCCGACAACGTATGCTACCTCCAGGCGAATGTCGCCCGACATGTATGCTACCTCCAGGCGAATGTCGCCCGATATGTATGCTACCTCCAGGCGAATGTCGCCCGACATGTATTCTACCTCCAGGCGAATGTCGCCCGACATGTATGCTACCTCCAGGCGACTGTCGCCCGACATGTATGCTACCTCCAGGCGAATGTCGCCAAATATGTTGCTACCTCCAGGCGACCATCGCCCGACATATATGATACATCCAGGCGAATGTCGCCCGACATGTATTATACATCCAGGCGAATGTCGCCCGACATGTATGCTACCTCCAGGCGACATTCGCCCGACATGTATGCTACCTCCAGGCGACCATCGCCCGACATGTATGCTACCTCCAGGCGACCATCGCCCGACATGTATTCTACCTCCAGGCGACCATCGCCCGACATGTATGCTACCTCCAGGCGACCATCGCCCGACATGTATTCTACCTCCAGGCGACCATCGCCCGACATGTATGCTACCTCCAGGCGACCATCGCCCGACATGTATGCTACCTCCAGGCGAATGTCGCCCGACATGTATGCTACCTCCAGGCGAATGTCGCCCGACATGTATGCTACCTCCAGGCGAATGTCGCCCGACATGAATGCTACCTCCAGGCGAATGTCTCCCGACATGTATGCTACCTTCAGACAACCGTCGCCCGACATGTATTCTACCTACAGGCGAATGTCGCCCGACATGTATGCTACCTCCCGGCGACCATCATCCGACAACGTATGCTACCTCCAGGCGAATGTCGCCCGACATGTGTGCTACCTCCAGGCGACCATCGTCCGACAACGTATGCTACCTCCAGGCGAATGTCGCCCGACATGTATGCTACCTCCAGGCGACCATCGCCCGACATGTATGATACCTCCAGGCGAATGTCGCCAGACATGTATTATACCTCCAGGCGAATGTCGCCCGACATGTATGCTACCTCCAGGCGAATGTCGCCCGACATGTATTCTACCTCCAGGCAACCGTCGCCCGACATGTATGCTACCTCCAGGCGACCATCGCCCGACATGTATGCTACCTCCAGGCGAATGTCGCCCGACATGTATGCTACCTCCAGGCGAATGTCGCACGACATGTATGGTACCTCCAGGCGACCATCGCCCGACATGTATGCTACCTCCAGGCGAATGTCGCCCGACATGTATGCTACCTCCAGGCGACCATCGCCCGACATGTATGCTACCTCCAGGCGAATGTCGCCCGACATGTATGCTACCTCCAGGCGAATGTCGCCCGACATGTATGCTACCTCCAGGCGACCATCGCCCGACATGTATGCTACCTCCAGGCGAATGTCGCCCGACATGTATGCTACCTCCAGGCGAATGTCGCCCGACATGTATGCTACCTCCAGGCGAATTCGCCCGACATGTATGCTACCTCCAGGCGAATGTCGCCCGACATGTATGCTACCTCCAGGCGACCATCGCCCGACATGTATGCTACCTCCAGGCGACTATCGCCCGACATGTATTCTACCTCCAGGCGACCATCGCCCGACATGTATGCTACCTCCAGGCGACCATCGCCCGACATGTATTCTACCTCCAGGCGACCATCGCCCGACATGTATGCTACCTCCAGGCGACCATCGCCCGACATGTATGCTACCTCCAGGCGAATGTCGCCCGACATGTATGCTACCTCCAGGCGAATGTCGCCCGACATGTATGCTACCTCCAGGCGAATGTCGCCCGACATGTATGCTACCTCCAGGCGAATGTCGCCCGACATGTATGCTACCTCCAGGCAACCGTCGCCCGACATGTATTCTACCTCCAGGCGAATGTCGCCCGACATGTATGCTACCTCCGGCGACCATCTCCGACAGTATGCTACCTCCAGGCGAATGTCGCCCGACATGTATGCTACCTCCAGGCGACCATCGTCCGACACGTATGCTACCTCCAGGCGAATGTCGCCCGACATGTATGCTACCTCCAGGCGACCATCGCCCGACATGTATGCTACCTCCAGGCGACTGTCGCCCGACATGTATGCTACCTCCAGGCGAATGTCGCCCGACATGTATGCTACCTCCAGGCGAATGTCGCCCGACATGTATGCTACCTCCAGGCGACCGTCGCCCGACATGTATGCTACCTCCAGGCGAATGTCGCCCGACATGTATGCTACCTCCAGGCGAATGTCGCCCGACATGTATGCTACCTCCAGGCGACCATCGCCCGACATGTATGCTACCTCCAGGCGAATGTCGCCCGACATGTATGCTACCTCCAGGCGACCATCGCCCGACATGTATGCTACCTCCAGGCGAATGTCGCCCGACATGTATGCTACCTCCAGGCGAATGTCGCCCGACATGTATGCTACCTCCAGGCGAATGTCGCCCGACATGTATGCTACCTCCAGGCGACATCGCCCGACATGTATGCTACCTCCAGGCGAATTGTGGCCCAAATTTCATCTAGGGATCGTGCGACATCCATGTAATATTCGTGCGACATTCATGCAATATTCGTGCGACATCCATGCAATATTCTTGCGACATCCATGCAATATTCGTGTGACATCCATGCAATATTCGTGCGACATCCATGCACTATTCGTGCGACATCCATGCAATATTCGTGTGACATCCATGCAATATTCGTGCGACATCCATGCAATATTCGTGCGACATCCATGCAATATTCGTGCGACATTCATGCAATATTCGTGCGACATCCATGCAATATTCGTGCGACATCCATGCAATATTCGTGCGCCATCCATGCAATATTCGTGCGCCATCCATGCAATATTCGTGCGCCATCCATGCAATATTCGTGCGACATCCGTGCAATATTCGTGCGCCATCCGTGCAATATTCGTGCGCCATCCATGCAATATTCGTGCGCCATCCATGCAATATTCGTGAGCCATCCATGCAATATTCGTGCGCCATGTCGAATGTGTCGTAAATTCCGTGTGATTCCGAGTTAAATCTGTCTCATATGTTCTCGCAATTGTGTAGCACCAACTAGTCGCAATTTGTCGCAGTATCTTTACCTCTACGCGAGGAATTGTATAGAGTGTGGGTTAATACAAACCTAGACATGTGCGAGTCTTTTGCGTGTTTATTCAAGTCATTAATTGTGTACATAATACAACAAGTAAATCTAATTTGGCTGATCATGAAGTTGCTATGATATTTATTTTGCTGACTGAGTTTCAATGCATGAATACGTCATGATTTGTGCACAACATGCAACGAGCGACGCATGTATCCGTGCATAACACTCAACCAGCGACGTCTGTAGCCATGTACTCAACACTCAACCAGCGACGTCTCTATCTGTGCACAACATGCAACGAGCGACGCATGCATCCGTCCATAACACTCCACCAGCGAAGTATGTAGCCATATACTCAATACTCAACTAGCGACGTCGCTATCTGTGCACAACATAACACTCGTCAAGCGAGGAAATTGAGAATTAATGCCAACGTTTTGAGACAAGTTTGAAATTCCATAGCGTCGCAGTCTGGTGAGATACTAACTTCATAGCTCCGGACGCAGCTCTGAGTGATATGATTGTTCAATTTTGAAATTCAAATTCAACCAATGATATAGCCGGATGTTGAGTCGAAGACCAACAGATTCATAGGCCCATGGCTTGTGTATATCAGTGTCCCTGCTGTATAATTATTACATTGGACATATTCGAAAATTGTCAAAAACCATATTTTATTGCAAAATCAATAGTATATAGCATTATGTCATACACTAGCCTGGGTTCCAGTCTGTCGATTTTTCACTTTTTCACTTTTTAGCTTCTGGTCGCCAGATCGGACAGGTGAGTTTTCTCCGCGTACTCCGGTTTCCTCCCACACGGATAACCATACATACGCTTTCATCCGCGCCAACGAGAGTGATTAATATAAGTTGTTAAAACTTGCTTCGCAAACGTTGAAAAATAAATAAAGTTAAAAAAAACATCTTCTGGCAAAATGACATCAGAAACTCAATACCTCCCAATTAATGGTATCGGTCTTGAAATATATTTATTTGACTGACCAGGCAAATTATATCGACGCCTGTTCCCAGACTAGTCATACACATACAGATTAATACAGAGCATGCACATGCAACTGGTTTGGGCCACAAGTTTTAGCAACATTAGGCAACAGCCCGCACCAAAAATGATAGAGCAATGATTAGTTTTAATAATCAGTGAATTGTGTTCTGTCAGTCTATGTTATTCATGTTCAGCAGACTGTATACAGTATCTATCTATAGTCAGTACTGTAGTGTTTAAAATACAAGAGCATGCACATGCAACTGGTTTGGGCCACACGTTTTAGCAACATTAGGCAACAGCCCGCACCAAAAATGATAGAGCAACGATTCACTCTATATCAAGGTAAATTAATAATCAGTGAATTGTGTTCTGTCACTCTATGTTATTCATGTTCAGCAGACTGTATACAGTATCTATCTATAGTCAGGACTGTCGTGTTTAAAATACATTAATTGTGAAGAGTAATCGCACACACTTTATGAAATGTAGTAGCAACGGTCCGGCTATTCCTTTATATCCAGATATGTTATTATCACAATATATTAAAGATTCATACAGTTAAACCAAATACATAATTTATTATATATATATACACACATATCAGCATGATTGTCCGCTATTTAATGATCGTCTTCTATTCATGATGTCTAAATATACAGGCACGTAGCTACTATAAGGCACTGAAGGCCCGGAGTAGAATGTCCTAGAAAATGAAAATTCTAAAAACAAACACAAAATAAAAATGCAAACTGTTGAGGGATATGATGGTGTACATCTCTGAAAATATCGAAATTTGAACTTCTAATTTATATAAGATGTATATTAAAATGCTTCAGAGTGAACCATTGACGCTCTAGGATTCAACAATTTGATCATGCCCACATCCCCTCTAGCAATATCGCAAATATGATGCTGAATGGATTAGTCGGGCCTGCAAATTCAATAATTGATAGCTACGCCCTGATATATAACAGTATATATGTATCCTCACACACCACAGGATACGGACGCTAAGGTCAACTCTATTTTTATATCGTGTGAACTTCAAAACTTGATCCATTTGCTCTATTCCCATTGGTCACAGTACAAAGAGTATATAATATACTAGAATATAGTATATAGGCAATAGAAAAAGCACACCTATATTATATGATTATTATTACATGAAAACGAAATACGAAGGATTCCATATCAAGATATATCACATTTTATTACAAAACATACGTTACGACTGTGTCCTTAGGCAAGGCATTTAAATTCCACGTTGCCTCTTCTCTCTCCCTTGTGGCGATGGATTCCATCAGGAATGAGGTCTCGAGAGTGATTAATATAAGTTGAAATAACTTGTTTCGCAATCGAGCTAAAATAAATTTGTATAAAAACCAATTACAAAACACAAACTGAACAAACAAAAATATTCCAAAATGTTTAAAACTATGTATTCATATAGTTATGTTTATCATGTAAAACACACTTATACGAAGTGTGCGTTTTCTAGTCCTCTAGTATACATATTTATCACATGCTCGACATGCAGCTGGTATCGGAATCAATAGGAAGGTTCTTCCATTGCACACGTGTAATGCACGTGTATTGCACGTGTACTATCAAAAATGGAATCACGTGGGCTGCATGAATACCATTGTTTACAAACAAACATGGACGAAAAACCGCGATTCCACTCACCGTGTCTTCAATTTGAAGACACATTTATTTGTACATTTATTGTAAGTTGTGCGTGTGTTGTGATTTTACATTTATTTATCGTCGCTACCGGTTGCCCATATGAGCGACGCCTCCTGAAGAGATTAGTCGTTTTAGATGTTTGGAGGATAGTGCAATGATACCGACATATACCCATTCCAGAGTCTCCTTTTGACATGCACGATGAACAGCATCGACACAAGATCTCGGTTTTAAAGTCCAATCTGAAAGACTGTTAATTTTATTAGGGTCAGACAGGGGATCGAACCTGATAACATGCCGATAATTAGGAATTAATCGCCCATATACCAGTTAGTCCCCTCATAGCCCAGTGAGCCACCCCATATACCAGTTAGTCCCCTCATAGCCCAGTGAGCCACCCCATATACCAGTTAGTCCCCTCATAGCCCAGTGAGCCACCCCATATACCAGTTAGTCCCCCCATAGCCCAGTGAGCCACCCCATATACCAGTTAGTCCCCTCATAGCCCAGTGAGCCACCCCATATACCAGTTAGTCACCCCATATACCAGTTAGTCACCCCATTATACAGTAGCACCCAAATACCAGTTAGTCCACTATAACCAGTGAGCACACCCCATATACCAGTTAGTCCCCTCATAGCCCAGTGAGCACCCCATATACCAGTTAGTCCCCCCATAGCCCAGTGAGCACCCCATATACCAGTTAGTCCCCCATAGCCCAGTGAGCACCACATATACCAGTTAGTCACCTCATAGCCCAGTGAGCACACCATATACCAGTTAGTCCCCTCATAGCCCAGTGAGCACCCCATATACCAGTTAGTCCCCTCATAGCCCAGTGAGCACCCCATATACCAGTTAGTCCCCTCATAGCCCAGTGAGCACCCCATATACCAGTTAGTCCCCTCATAGCCCAGTGAGCACCCCATATACCAGTTAGTCCCCTCATAGCCCAGTGAGCACCCCATATACCAGTTAGTCCCCTCATAGCCCAGTGAGCACCCCATATACCAGTTAGTCCCCTCATAGCCCAGTGAGCACCCATATACCAGTTAGTCCCCTCATAGCCCAGTGAGCACCCATATACCAGTTAGCCCCTCTAGCCCAGTGGCACCATATACCAGTTAGTCCCCAACACCCCATATACCAGAGTCCCCATAGCCCAGTGAGCACCCCATATACCAGTTAGTCCCCTCATAGCCCAGTGAGCACCCCATATACCAGTTAGTCCCCCATAGCCCAGTGAGCACCCCATATACCAGTTAGTCCCTCATAGCCCAGTGAGCACCCCATATACCAGTTAGTCCCCTCATAGCCCGTGAGCACCCCATATACCAGTTAGTCCCCTCATAGCCCAGTGAGAACCCATATACCAGTTAGTCCCTCATGCCCGTGAGCACCCCATATACCAGTTAGTCCCTCATAGCCCAGTGAGCACCCATATACCAGTTAGTCCCCTTATAGTCCAGTGAGCACCCATATACCAGTTAGTCCCCTCATAGCCCAGTGAGCACCCATATACCAGTTAGTCCCCTCATAGCCCAGTGAGCACCCATATACCAGTTAGTCCCCTTATAGCCCAGTGAGCCACCCCTTATACCAGTAGCACCCTGTATACCAGTTAGTCCCCTTATAGCCCAGTGAGGACCCTGTATACCAGTTAGTCCCCTTATAGCCCAGTGAGCACCCCATATACCAGTTAGTCCTCTCATAGCCCAGTGAGCACCCCATATACAAGTTAGTCCCCTCATAGCCCAGTGAGCACCCCATATACCAGTTAGTCCCCTCATAGCCCAGTGAGCACCACATATACCAGTTAGTCCCATCATAGCCCAGTGAGCACCCCATATACCAGTTAGTCCCCTCATAGTCCAGTGAGCAGCCCATATACCAGTTAGTCCCCTCATAGTCCAGTGAGCACCCCATATACCAGTTAGTCCCCTCATAGCTCAGTGAGTACCCATATACCAGTTAGTCCCCTCATAGCCCAGTGAGCACCCCATATACCAGTTAGTCCCATCATAGCCCAGTGAGCACCCCATATACCAGTTAGTCCCCTCATAGTCCAGTGAGCAGCCCATATACCAGTTAGTCCCCTCATAGTCCAGTGAGCACCCCATATACCAGTTAGTCCCCTCATAGCTCAGTGAGCACCCATATACCAGTTAGTCCCCTCATAGCCCAGTGAGCACCCATATACCAGTTAGTCCCCTCATAGCCCAGTGAGCAGCCCATATATCAGTTAGTCCCCTTATAGTCCATTGAGCATCAATATACCAGTTAGTCCCCTCATAGCCCAGTGAGCACCCATATACCAGTTAGTCCCCTTATAGTCCATTGTGCACCCATATACCAGTTAGTCCCCTCATAGCCCAGTGAGAACCCATATACCAGTTAGTCCCCTTATAGTCCATTGAGCACCCATATACCAGTTAGTCCCCTCATAGCCCAGTGAGCACCCCATATACCAGTTAGTCCCCTCATAGCCCAGTGAGCACCCCATATACCAGTTAGTCCCATCATAGCCCAGTGAGCACACCATATACCAGTTAGTCCCTCATAGCCCAGTGAGCACACCATATACCAGTTAGTCCCCTCATAGCCCAGTGAGCACACCATATACCAGTTAGTCCCCTCATAGCCCAGTGAGCACCCCATATACCAGTTAGTCCCCTCATAGCCCAGTGAGCACCCCATATACCAGTTAGTCCCCTCATAGCCCAGTGAGCACCATATACCAGTTAGTCCCCTCATAGCCCAGTGAGCACCCCATATACCAGTTAGTCCCCTCATAGCCCAGTGAGCACCCCATACCAGTTAGTCCCCTCATAGCCCAGTGAGCACCCCATATACCAGTTAGTCCCCCCATAGCCCAGTGAGCACCCCATATACCAGTTAGTCCCCTCATAGCCCAGTGAGCACCCCATATACCAGTTAGTCCCCTCATAGCCCAGTGAGCACCCATATACCAGTTAGTCCCCCATAGCCCAGTGAGCACCCATATACCAGTTAGTCCCCCCATAGCCCAGTGAGCACCCATATACCAGTTAGTCCCCTCATAGCCCAGTGAGCACCCCATATACCAGTTAGTCCCCTCATAGCCCAGTGAGCACCCCATATACCAGTTAGTCCCATCATAGCCCAGTGAGCACCCCATATACCAGTTAGTCCCCTCATAGCCCAGTGAGCACCCCATATACCAGTTAGTCCCCTCATAGCCCAGTGAGCACCCCATATACCAGTTAGTCCCCCCATAGCCCAGTGAGCACCCCATATACCAGTTAGTCCCCCATAGCCCAGTGAGCACCCCATATACCAGTTAGTCCCCTCATAGCCCAGTGAGCACCCCATATACCAGTTAGTCCCCTCATAGCCCAGTGAGCACCCCATACCAGTTAGTCCCCTCATAGCCCAGTGAGCACCCATATACCAGTTAGTCCCCTCATAGCCCAGTGAGCACCCATATACCAGTTAGTCCCCTCATAGCCCAGTGAGCACCCCATATACCAGTTAGTCCCCTCATAGCCCAGTGAGCACCCATATACCAGTTAGTCCCCTCATAGCCCAGTGAGCACCCATATACCAGTTAGTCCCCTCATAGCCCAGTGAGCACCCCATATACCAGTTAGTCCCCTCATAGCCCAGTGAGCACCCATATACCAGTTAGTCCGCTCATAGCCCAGTGAGCACCCATATACCAGTTAGTCCCCTCATAGCTCAGTGAGCACCCAATATACCAGTTAGTCCCCTCATAGCCCAGTGAGCACCCCATATACCAGTTAGTTCCCTCATAGCCCAGTGAGCCATTCCATATACCAGTTAGTCCCCTCATAGCCCAGTGAGCACCCCATATACCAGTTAGTCCCCTCATAGCCCAGTGAGCACCCCATATACCAGTTAGTCCCCTCATAGCCCAGTGAGCACCCCATATACCAGTTAGTCCCCTCATAGCCCAGTGAGCACCCCATATACCAGTTAGTCCCTCCCCTCATACCCAGTGAGCACCCCATATACCAGTTAGTCCCCCCATAGCCCAGTGAGCACCCCATATACCAGTTAGTCCCCCCATAGCCCAGTGAGCACCCATATACCAGTTAGTCCCCTCATAGCCCAGTGAGCACCCCATATACCAGTTTGTCCCCTCATAGCCCAGTGAGCACCCCATATACCAGTTAGTCCCCTCATAGCCCAGTGAGCACCCATATACAAGTTAGTCCCCTCATAGTCCAGTGAGCACCCATATACCAGTTAGTCCCCTCATAGCTCAGTGAGCACCCCATATACCAGTTAGTCCCCCCATAGCCCAGTGAGCACCCATATTCCAGTTAGTCCCCTCATAGCCGAGTGAGCACCCATATACCAGTTAGTCCCCTCATATCCCAGTGAGCACCCCATATACCAGTTAGTCCCCTCATAGCCCAGTGAGCACCCATATACCAGTTAGTCCCCTCATAGCCCAGTGAGCACCCATATACCAGTTAGTCCCCTCATAGCCCAGTGAGCACCCATATACCAGTTAGTCCCCTCATAGCCCAGTGAGCACCCCATATACCAGTTAGTCCCCTCATATCTCAGTGAGCACCCCATATACCAGTTAGTCCCCTCATAGCCCAGTGAGCACCCCATATACCAGTTAGTCCCCTCATAGCCCATACCAGTGAGCACCCCATATACCAGTTAGTCCCCTCATAGCCCAGTGAGCACCCATATACCAGTTAGTCCCCTCATAGCCCAGTGAGCACCCCATATACCAGTTAGTCCCCTCATAGCCCAGTGAGCACCCCATATACCAGTTAGTCCCCTCATAGCCCAGTGAGCACCCCATATACCAGTTAGTCCCCTCATAGCCCAGTGAGCACCCCATATACCAGTTAGTCCCCTCATAGCCCAGTGAGCACCCCATATACCAGTTAGTCCCCTCATAGCCCAGTGAGCACCCATATACCAGTTAGTCCCCTCATAGCCCAGTGAGCACCCATATACCAGTTAGTCCCCTCATAGCCCAGTGAGCACCCCATATACCAGTTAGTCCCCTCATAGCCCAGTGAGCACCCCTATACCAGTTAGTCCCCTCATAGCCCAGTGAGCACCCATATACCAGTTAGTCCCCTCATAGCCCAGTGAGCACCCCATATACCAGTTAGTCCCCTCATAGCCCAGTGAGCACCCCATATACCAGTTAGTCCCCTCATAGCCAGTGAGCACCCATATACCAGTTAGTCCCCCATAGCCCAGTGAGCCCCATATACCAGTTAGTCCCTCATAGCCCAGTGAGCACCCCATATACCAGTTAGTCCCCTCATAGCCCAGTGAGCACCCATATACCAGTTAGTCCCCTCATAGCCCAGTGAGCACCCATATACCAGTTAGTCCCCTCATAGCCCAGTGAGCACCCCTTATACCAGTTAGTCACCTCATAGCCCAGTGAACACCCATATACCAGTTAGTCCCCTCATAGCCCAGTGAGCTCCCCATATACCAGTTAGTCCCCTCATAGCCCAGTGAGCACCCCATATACCAGTTAGTCCCCTCATAGCCCAGTAAGCACCACATATACCAGTTAGTCCTCTCATAGCCCAGTGAGCACCCCATATACCAGTTAGTCCCCTCATAGCCCAGTGAGCACCCCATATACCAGTTAGTCCCCTCATAGCCCAGTGAGCACCCCATATACCAGTTAGTCCCCTCATAGCCCAGTGAGCACCCCATATACCAGTTAGTCCTCTCATAGCCCAGTGAGCACCCCATATACCAGTTAGTCCCCTCATAGCCCAGTGAGCACCCCATATACCAGTTAGTCCCCTCATAGCCCAGTGAGCACCCCATATACCAGTTAATCCCCTCATAGTCCAGTGAGCACCCATATACCAGTTAGTCCCCTCATAGCCCAGTGAGCACCCCATATACCAGTTAGTCCCCTCATAGCCCAGTGAGCACCC
>JABXNX010000448.1:0-17096 GCA_014843695.1 Archivesica marissinica | reverse complement strand
TTTGTCACTGGTACATCCACCCACACCACTCTTTGTCACTGGTACATCCACCCACACCACTCTTTGTCGCTGGTACATCCACCCACACCACTCTTTGTCACTGGTACATCCACCCACACCACTCCCTATAGCTGGTACATCCACCCACACCACTTTGTCGCTGGTACATCCACCCACACCACTCTTTATCGCTGGTACATCCACCCACACCACTCCCTATAGCTGGTACATCCACCCACACCACTCCCTATAGCTGGTACATCCACCCACACCACTCTTTGTCGCTGGTACATCCACCGTGCACACCACTCTTTGTCGCTGGTACATCCACCCATACCACTCTTTGTCGCTGGTACATCCACCCACACCACTCTTTGTCACTGGTACATCCACCCACACCACTCCCTATAGCTGGTACATCCACCCACACCACTCTTTGTTGCTGGTACATCCACCCACACCACTCTTTGTCACTGGTACATCCACCCACACCACTCTTTGTCGCTGGTACATCCACCCACACCACTCTTGTCGCTGGTACATCCACCCACACCCCTCTTTGTTGCTGGTACATCCACCCACACCAGTCTTTGTCACTGGTACATCCACCCACACCACTCTTTGTTGCTGGTACATCCACCCACACCACTCTTTGTCACTGGTACATCCACCCACACCACTCTTTGTCGCTGGTACATCCACCCACACCACTCTTTGTCGCTGGTACATCCACCCACACCACTCTTTGTCGCTGGTACATCCACCCACACCACTCTTTGTCACTGGTACATCCACCCACACCACTCCCTATAGCTGGTACATCCACCCACACCACTCTTTGTCGCTGGTACATCCACCCACACCACTCTTTGTCTGGTACATCCACCCACACCACTCTTTGTCACTGGTACATCCACCCCACCATCTTTGTCCTGGTACATCCACCCACACCAGTCTTGTAGCTGGTACATCCACCCACACCACTCTTTGTCGCTGGTACATCCACCCACACCACTCTTTGTCGCTGGTACATCCACCCACACCACTCTTTGTCGCTGGTACATCCACCCACACCACTCTTTGTCACTGGTACATCCACCCACACCCCTCTTTGTCACTGGTACATCCACCCACACCCCTCTTTGTGCTGGTACATCCACCCCACCCCTCTTTGTGCTGGTACATCCACCCACACCACTCTTTGTTGCTGGTACATCCACCCACACCCCTCTTTGTCGCTGGTACATCCACCCACACCCCTCTTTGTTGCTGGTACATCCACCCACACCCCTCTTTGTTGCTGGTACATCCACCCACACCAGTCTTTGTCACTGGTACATCCACCCACACCACTCTTTGTTGCTGGTACATCCACCCACACCACTCTTTGTCACTGGTACATCCACCCACACCAGTCTTTGTCGCTGGTACATCCACCCACACCACTCTTTGTCACTGGTACATCCACCCACACCAGTCTTTGTCACTGGTACATCCACCCACACCAGTCTTTGTCACTGGTACATCCACCCACACCCCTCTTTGTTGCTGGTACATCCACCCACACCAGTCTTTGTCGCTGGTACATCCACCCACACCCCTCTTTGTTGCTGGTACATCCACCCACACCACTCTTTGTCACTGGTACATCCACCCACACCACTCCCTATAGCTGGTACATCCACCCACACCACTCTTTGTTGCTGGTACATCCACCCACACCACTCTTTGTCACTGGTACATCCACCCACACCACTCTTTGTTGCTGGTACATCCACCCACACCACTCTTTGTCACTGGTACATCCACCCACACCACTCTTTGTCACTGGTACATCCACCCACACCACTCCCTATAGCTGGTACATCCACCCACACCACTCTTTGTCGCTGGTACATCCACCCACACCACTCTTTGTCACTGGTACATCCACCCACACCACTCCCTATAGCTGGTACATCCACCCACACCACTCCCTATAGCTGGTACATCCACCCACACCACTCCCTATAGCTGGTACATCCACCCACACCACTCCCTATAGCTGGTACATCCACCCACACCACTCTTTGTCGCTGGTACATCCACCCACACCACTCTTTGTCGCTGGTACATCCACCCACACCACTCTTTGTAGCTGGTACATCCACCCACACCACTCTTTGTCGCTGGTACATCCACCCACACCACTCCCTATAGCTGGTACATCCACCCACACCACTCTTTGTAGCTGGTACATCCACCCACACCCTCTTTGTCGCTGGTACATCCACCCACACCACTCTTTGTCACTGGTACATCCACCCACACCACTCCCTATAGCTGGTACATCCACCCACACCACTCTTTGTCGCTGGTACATCCACCCACACCACTCTTTGTCACTGGTACATCCACCCACACCCCTCTTTGTCGCTGGTACATCCACCCACACCCCTCTTTATCGCTGGTACATCCACCCACACCCCTCTTTGTCGCTGGTACATCCACCCACACCACTCCCTATAGCTGGTACATCCACCCACACCACTCTTTGTCGCTGGTACATCCACCCACACCACTTTTTGTCGCTGGTACATCCACCCATACCAATCTTTGTCGCTGGTACATCCACCCACACCAGTCTTTGTCACTGGTACATCCACCCACACCACTCTTTGTCGCTGGTACATCCACCCACACCAGTCTTTGTCACTGGTACATCCACCCACACCACTCTTTGTCACTGGTACATCCACCCACACCACTCCCTATAGCTGGTACATCCACCGTGCACACCAGTCTTTGTCGCTGGTACATCCACCCACACCCCTCTTTGTCGCTGGTACATCCACCGTGCACACCAGTCTTTGTCGCTGGTACATCCACCGTGCACACCAGTCTTTGTCGCTGGTACATCCACCCACACCCCTCTTTGTCGCTGGTACATCCACCGTGCACACCAGTCTTTGTCGCTGGTACATCCACCCACACCCCTCTTTGTTGCTGGTACATCCACCGTGCACACCCCTCTTTGTCACTGGTACATCCACCCACACCCCACTTTGTCGCTGGTACATCCACCGTGCACACCAGTCTTTGTCGCTAGTACATCCACCCACACCCCTCTTTGTTGCTGGTACATCCACCCACACCCCTCTTTGTCGCTGGTACATCCACCCACACCCCTCTTTGTCGCTGGTACATCCACCCACACCCCTCTTTGTTGCTGGTACATCCACCCACACCACTCTTTGTTGCTGGTACATCCACCCACACCCCTCTTTGTCGCTGGTACATCCACCCACACCCCTCTTTGTTGCTGGTACATCCACCCACACCCCTCTTTGTTGCTGGTACATCCACCCACACCAGTCTTTGTCACTGGTACATCCACCCACACCACTCTTTGTCACTGGTACATCCACCCACACCACTCTTTGTCACTGGTACATCCACCCACACCACTCTTTGTCGCTGGTACATCCACCCACACCACTCTTTGTCACTGGTACATCCACCCACACCACTCCCTATAGCTGGTACATCCACCCACACCACTTGTCGCTGGTACATCCACCCACACCACTCTTATCGCTGGTACATCCACCCACACCACTCCCTATAGCTGGTACATCCACCCACACCACTCCCTATAGCTGGTACATCCACCCACACCACTCTTTGTCGCTGGTACATCCACCACACCACTCTTTGTCGCTGGTACATCCACCCACACCACTCTTTGTCGCTGGTACATCCACCCACACCACTCTTTGTCACTGGTACATCCACCCACACCACTCCCTATAGCTGGTACATCCACCCACACCACTCTTTGTTGCTGGTACATCCACCCACACCACTCTTTGTCACTGGTACATCCACCCACACCACTCTTTGTCGCTGGTACATCCACCCACACCACTCTTTGTCGCTGGTACATCCACCGTGCACACCACTCTTTGTCGCTGGTACATCCACCGTGCACACCACTCTTTGTCACTGGTACATCCACCCACACCACTCTTTGTCGCTGGTACATCCACCCACACCACTCTTTGTCACTGGTACATCCACCCACACCACTCTTTGTCGCTGGTACATCCACCCACACCACTCTTTGTCACTGGTACATCCACCCACACCACTCTTTGTCACTGGTACATCCACCCACACCACTCTTTGTCGCTGGTACATCCACCCACACCACTCTTTGTCGCTGGTACATCCACCCACACCACTCTTTGTCACTGGTACATCCACCCACACCACTCCCTATAGCTGGTACATCCACCCACACCACTCTTTGTCGCTGGTACATCCACCCACACCACTCTTTGTCACTGGTACATCCACCCACACCACTCTTTGTCGCTGGTACATCCACCCACACCACTCTTTGTCACTGGTACATCCACCCACACCACTCTTTGTCGCTGGTACATCCACCCACACCACTCTTTGTCGCTGGTACATCCACCCACACCACTCCCTATAGCTGGTACATCCACCCACACCACTCTTTGTCGCTGGTACATCCACCCACACCACTCTTTGTCGCTGGTACATCCACCCACACCACTCTTTGTCACTGGTACATCCACCCACACCACTCCCTATAGCTGGTACATCCACCCACACCACTCTTTGTCGCTGTTACATCCACCCACACCACTCTTTGTCGCTGGTACATCCACCCATACCACTCTTTGTCGCTGGTACATCCACCCACACCAGTCTTTGTCACTGGTACATCCACCCACACCACTCTTTGTCGCTGGTACATCCACCCACACCAGTCTTTGTCACTGGTACATCCACCCACACCACTCTTTGTCACTGGTACATCCACCCACACCACTCCCTATAGCTGGTACATCCACCGTGCACACCAGTCTTTGTCGCTGGTACATCCACCCACACCCCTCTTTGTCGCTGGTACATCCACCGTGCACAACAGTCTTTGTCGCTGGTACATCCACCGTGCACACCAGTCTTTGTCGCTGGTACATCCACCCACACCCCTCTTTGTCGCTGGTACATCCACCGTGCACACCAGTCTTTGTCGCTGGTACATCCACCCACACCCCTCTTTGTTGCTGGTACATCCACCGTGCACACCCCTCTTTGTCACTGGTACATCCACCCACACCCCACTTTGTCGCTGGTACATCCACCGTGCACACCAGTCTTTGTCGCTAGTACATCCACCCACACCCCTCTTTGTTGCTGGTACATCCACCCACACCCCTCTTTGTCGCTGGTACATCCACCCACACCCCTCTTTGTCGCTGGTACATCCACCCACACCCCTCTTTGTTGCTGGTACATCCACCCACACCACTCTTTGTTGCTGGTACATCCACCCACACCCCTCTTTGTCGCTGGTACATCCACCCACACCCCTCTTTGTTGCTGGTACATCCACCCACACCCCTCTTTGTTGCTGGTACATCCACCCACACCAGTCTTTGTCACTGGTACATCCACCCACACCACTCTTTGTTGCTGGTACATCCACCCACACCACTCTTTGTCACTGGTACATCCACCCACACCACTCTTTGTCGCTGGTACATCCACCCACACCACTCTTTGTCACTGGTACATCCACCCACACCACTCTTTGTCACTGGTACATCCACCCACACCACTCTTTGTCACTGGTACATCCACCCACACCACTCCCTATAGCTGGTACATCCACCCACACCACTCTTTGTCGCTGGTACATCCACCCACACCACTCTTTGTCACTGGTACATCCACCCACACCACTCCCTATAGCTGGTACATCCACCCACACCACTCTTTGTTGCTGGTACATCCACCCACACCACTCTTTGTCACTGGTACATCCACCCACACCACTCTTTGTCGCTGGTACATCCACCCACACCACTCTTTGTCGCTGGTACATCCACCCACACCACTCTTTGTCGCTGGTACATCCACCCACACCACTCTTTGTCACTGGTACATCCACCCACACCACTCTTTGTCGCTGGTACATCCACCCACACCACTCTTTGTCACTGGTACATCCACCCACACCACTCTTTGTCGCTGGTACATCCACCCACACCACTCTTTGTCACTGGTACATCCACCCACACCACTCTTTGTCACTGGTACATCCACCCACACCACTCTTTGTCACTGGTACATCCACCCACACCACTCTTTGTCGCTGGTACATCCACCCACACCACTCTTTGTCACTGGTACATCCACCCACACCACTCCCTATAGCTGGTACATCCACCCACACCACTCTTTGTCGCTGGTACATCCACCCACACCACTCTTTGTCGCTGGTACATCCACCCACACCACTCTTTGTCACTGGTACATCCACCCACACCACTCCCTATAGCTGGTACATCCACCCACACCACTCTTTGTTGCTGGTACATCCACCCACACCACTCTTTGTCACTGGTACATCCACCCACACCACTCTTTGTCGCTGGTACATCCACCCACACCACTCTTTGTCGCTGGTACATCCACCCACACCACTCTTTGTCACTGGTACATCCACCCACACCACTCCCTATAGCTGGTACATCCACCCACACCACTCTTTGTCGCTGGTACATCCACCCACACCACTCTTTGTCGCTGGTACATCCACCCACACCACTCTTTGTCGCTGGTACATCCACCCACACCACTCTTTGTCACTGGTACATCCACCCACACCACTCTTTGTTGCTGGTACATCCACCCACACCACTCTTTGTCACTGGTACATCCACCCACACCACTCTTTGTCACTGGTACATCCACCCACACCACTCCCTATAGCTGGTACATCCACCCACACCACTCTTTGTCGCTGGTACATCCACCGTGCACACCACTCTTTGTCGCTGGTACATCCACCCATACCACTCTTTGTCGCTGGTACATCCACCCACACCACTCTTTGTCACTGGTACATCCACCCATACCACTCTTTGTCGCTGGTACATCCACCCACACCACTCTTTGTCACTGGTACATCCACCCACACCACTCCCTATAGCTGGTACATCCACCCACACCACTCTTTGTCGCTGGTACATCCACCCACACCACTCCCTATAGCTGGTACATCCACCCACACCACTCTTTGTCGCTGGTACATCCACCCACACCACTCTTTGTCACTGGTATATCCACCCACACCACTCCCTATAGCTGGTACATCCACCCACACCACTCTTTATCGCTGGTACATCCACCCACACCACTCCCTATAGCTGGTACATCCACCCACACCACTCCCTATAGCTGGTACATCCACCCACACCACTCCCTATAGCTGGTACATCCACCGTGCACACCACTCTTTGTCGCTGGTACATCCACCGTGCACACCACTCCCTATAGCTGGTACATCCACCCACACCACTCTTTGTCACTGGTACATCCACCCACACCACTCCCTATAGCTGGTACATCCACCCACACCACTCTTTGTTGCTGGTACATCCACCCACACCACTCTTTGTCACTGGTACATCCACCCACACCACTCTTTGTCGCTGGTACATCCACCCACACCACTCTTTGTCACTGGTACATCCACCCACACCACTCTTTGTCGCTGGTACATCCACCCACACCACTCTTTGTTGCTGGTACATCCACCCACACCACTCTTTGTCGCTGGTACATCCACCCACACCACTCTTTGTCGCTGGTACATCCACCCACACCACTCTTTGTCACTGGTACATCCACCCACACCACTCTTTGTTGCTGGTACATCCACCCACACCACTCTTTGTCACTGGTACATCCACCCACACCACTCTTTGTCACTGGTACATCCACCCACACCACTCCCTATAGCTGGTACATCCACCCACACCACTCTTTGTCGCTGGTACATCCACCCACACCACTCTTTGTCGCTGGTACATCCACCCACACCACTCTTTGTCGCTGGTACATCCACCCACACCACTCTTTGTCACTGGTACATCCACCCACACCACTCCCTATAGCTGGTACATCCACCCACACCACTCCTTATAGCTGGTACATCCACCCACACCACTCCCTATAGCTGGTACATCCACCCACACCACTCCCTATAGCTGGTACATCCACCCACACCCCTTTTGTTGTTGTTACTCTTTGTCGCTGGTACATCCACCCACACCACTCTTTGTCGCTGGTACATCCACCCACACCACTCCCTATAGCTGGTACATCCACCCACACCCCTCTTTGTTGCTGGTACATCCACCCACACCACTCTTTGTCACTGGTACATCCACCCACACCACTCCCTATAGCTGGTACATCCACCCACACCACTCTTTGTCGCTGGTACATCCACCCACACCACTCTTTGTCACTGGTACATCCACCCACACCCCTCTTTGTCGCTGGTACATCCACCCACACCCCTCTTTATCGCTGGTACATCCACCCACACCCCTCTTTGTCGCTGGTACATCCACCCACACCACTCCCTATAGCTGGTACATCCACCCACACCACTCTTTGTCGCTGGTACATCCACCCACACCACTTTTTGTCGCTGGTACATCCACCCATACCAATCTTTGTCGCTGGTACATCCACCCACACCAGTCTTTGTCACTGGTACATCCACCCACACCACTCTTTGTCGCTGGTACATCCACCCACACCAGTCTTTGTCACTGGTACATCCACCCACACCACTCTTTGTCGCTGGTACATCCACCCACACCACTCCCTATAGCTGGTACATCCACCGTGCACACCAGTCTTTGTCGCTGGTACATCCACCCACACCCCTCTTTGTCGCTGGTACATCCACGTGCACACCAGTCTTTGTCGCTGGTACATCCACCGTGCACACCAGTCTTTGTCGCTGGTACATCCACCCACACCCCTCTTTGTCGCTGGTACATCCACGTGCACACCAGTCTTTGTCGCTGGTACATCCACCCACACCCCTCTTTGTTGCTGGTACATCCACCCACACCCCTCTTTGTCACTGGTACATCCACCCACACCTCTCTTTGTTGCTGGTACATCCACCCACACCACTTTGTTGCTGGTACATCCACCCACACCCTCTTTGTCGCTGGTACATCCACCGTGCACACCATCTTTGTCGCTGGTACATCCACCCACACCCCTCTTTGTTGCTGGTACATCCACCCACACCAGTCTTTGTCACTGGTACATCCACCCACACCACTCTTTGTCGCTGGTACATCCACCCACACCACTCTTTGTCACTGGTACATCCACCCACACCACTCTTTGTTGCTGGTACATCCACCCACACCCTCTTTGTCGCTGGTACATCCACCCTCCTATAGCTGGTACATCCACCCACACCACTCTTTGTCGCTGGTACATCCACCCACACCACTCTTTGTCACTGGTACTTTTTGTACTGGTACATCCACCCACACCACTCTTTGTCACTGGTACATCCACCCACACCACTCTTTGTCACTGGTACATCCACCCACACCACTCTCTGTAGCTGGTACATCCACCCACACCACTCTTTGTCGCTGGTACATCCACCCACACCACTCTTTGTCGCTGGTACATCCACCCACACCACTCTGTCTGGTACATCCACCCACACCACTCCCTATAGCTGGTACATCCACCCACACCACTCTTTGTTGCTGGTACATCCACCCACACCACTCTTTGTCGCTGGTACATCCACCCACACCACTCTTTGTCGCTGGTACATCCACCCACACCACTCTTTGTCGCTGGTACATCCACCCACACCACTCCCTATAGCTGGTACATCCACCCACACCACTCTTTGTCGCTGGTACATCCACCCACACCACTCTTTGTCACTGGTACATCCACCCACACCACTCTTTGTAGCTGGTACATCCACCCACACCCTCTTTTGCTGGTACATCCACCCACACCACTCTTTGTCATGGTACATCCACCACCCACTCTTGTCGCTGGTACATCCACCCACACCACTCTTTGTCGCTGGTACATCCACCCACACCCTCTTTGTCGCTGGTACATCCACCCACACCCTCTTTGTGCTGGTACATCCTGGTTCACCACTCTTTGTCACTGGTACATCCACCCACACCACTCTTTGTAGCTGGTACATCCACCCACACCACTCTTTGTCGCTGGTACATCCACCCACACCACTCTTTGTCGCTGGTACATCCACCCATACCACTCTTTGTCGCTGGTACATCCACCCACACCAGTCTTTGTCACTGGTACATCCACCCACACCACTCTTTGTCGCTGGTACATCCACCCACACCAGTCTTTGTCACTGGTACATCCACCCACACCACTCTTTGTCACTGGTACATCCACCCACACCACTCCCTATAGCTGGTACATCCACCGTGCACACCAGTCTTTGTCGCTGGTACATCCACCCACACCCCTCTTTGTCGCTGGTACATCCACCGTGCACACCAGTCTTTGTCGCTGGTACATCCACCGTGCACACCAGTCTTTGTCGCTGGTACATCCACCCACACCCCTCTTTGTCGCTGGTACATCCACCGTGCACACCAGTCTTTGTCGCTGGTACATCCACCCACACCCCTCTTTGTTGCTGGTACATCCACCGTGCACACCCCTCTTTGTCACTGGTACATCCACCCACACCCCACTTTGTCGCTGGTACATCCACCGTGCACACCAGTCTTTGTCGCTAGTACATCCACCCACACCCCTCTTTGTTGCTGGTACATCCACCCACACCCCTCTTTGTCGCTGGTACATCCACCCACACCCCTCTTTGTCGCTGGTACATCCACCCACACCCCTCTTTGTTGCTGGTACATCCACCCACACCACTCTTTGTTGCTGGTACATCCACCCACACCCCTCTTTGTCGCTGGTACATCCACCCACACCCCTCTTTGTTGCTGGTACATCCACCCACACCCCTCTTTGTCACTGGTACATCCACCCACACCACTCTTTGTCACTGGTACATCCACCCACACCACTCTTTGTCACTGGTACATCCACCCACACCACTCTTTGTCGCTGGTACATCCACCCACACCACTCTTTGTCACTGGTACATCCACCCACACCACTCCCTATAGCTGGTACATCCACCCACACCACTTTGTCGCTGGTACATCCACCCACACCACTCTTTATCGCTGGTACATCCACCCACACCACTCCCTATAGCTGGTACATCCACCCACACCACTCCCTATAGCTGGTACATCCACCCACACCACTCTTTGTCGCTGGTACATCCACCGTGCACACCACTCTTTGTCGCTGGTACATCCACCCACACCACTCTTTGTCGCTGGTACATCCACCCACACCACTCTTTGTCACTGGTACATCCACCCACACCACTCCCTATAGCTGGTACATCCACCCACACCACTCTTTGTTGCTGGTACATCCACCCACACCACTCTTTGTCACTGGTACATCCACCCACACCACTCTTTGTCGCTGGTACATCCACCCACACCACTCTTTGTCGCTGGTACATCCACCGTGCACACCACTCTTTGTCGCTGGTACATCCACCGTGCACACCACTCTTTGTCACTGGTACATCCACCCACACCACTCTTTGTCGCTGGTACATCCACCCACACCACTCTTTGTCACTGGTACATCCACCCACACCACTCTTTGTCGCTGGTACATCCACCCACACCACTCTTTGTCACTGGTACATCCACCCACACCACTCTTTGTCACTGGTACATCCACCCACACCACTCTTTGTCACTGGTACATCCACCCACACCACTCTTTGTCGCTGGTACATCCACCCACACCACTCTTTGTCACTGGTACATCCACCCACACCACTCCCTATAGCTGGTACATCCACCCACACCACTCTTTGTCGCTGGTACATCCACCGTGCACACCACTCTTTGTCGCTGGTACATCCACCCACACCACTCTTTGTCACTGGTACATCCACCCACACCACTCCCTATAGCTGGTACATCCACCCACACCACTCTTTGTTGCTGGTACATCCACCCACACCACTCTTTGTCACTGGTACATCCACCCACACCACTCTTTGTCACTGGTACATCCACCCACACCACTCTTTGTCACTGGTACATCCACCCACACCACTCTTTGTCGCTGGTACATCCACCCACACCACTCTTTGTCACTGGTACATCCACCCACACCACTCCCTATAGCTGGTACATCCACCCACACCACTCTTTGTCGCTGGTACATCCACCCACACCACTCTTTGTCGCTGGTACATCCACCCACACCACTCTTTGTCACTGGTACATCCACCCACACCACTCTTTGTCACTGGTACATCCACCCACACCACTCCCTATAGCTGGTACATCCACCCACACCACTCTTTGTCGCTGGTACATCCACCGTGCACACCACTCTTTGTCGCTGGTACATCCACCCATACCACTCTTTGTCGCTGGTACATCCACCCACACCACTCTTTGTCACTGGTACATCCACCCATACCACTCTTTGTCGCTGGTACATCCACCCACACCACTCTTTGTCACTGGTACATCCACCCACACCACTCCCTATAGCTGGTACATCCACCCACACCACTCTTTGTCGCTGGTACATCCACCCACACCACTCCCTATAGCTGGTACATCCACCCACACCACTCTTTGTCGCTGGTACATCCACCCACACCACTCTTTGTCACTGGTATATCCACCCACACCACTCCCTATAGCTGGTACATCCACCCACACCACTCTTTATCGCTGGTACATCCACCCACACCACTCCCTATAGCTGGTACATCCACCCACACCACTCCCTATAGCTGGTACATCCACCCACACCACTCCCTATAGCTGGTACATCCACCCACACCACTCTTTGTCGCTGGTACATCCACCGTGCACACCACTCCCTATAGCTGGTACATCCACCCACACCACTCTTTGTCACTGGTACATCCACCCACACCACTCCCTATAGCTGGTACATCCACCCACACCACTCTTTGTTGCTGGTACATCCACCCACACCACTCTTTGTCACTGGTACATCCACCCACACCACTCTTTGTTGCTGGTACATCCACCCACACCACTCTTTGTCACTGGTACATCCACCCACACCACTCTTTGTCACTGGTACATCCACCCACACCACTCCCTATAGCTGGTACATCCACCCACACCACTCTTTGTCGCTGGTACATCCACCCACACCACTCTTTGTCACTGGTACATCCACCCACACCACTCCCTATAGCTGGTACATCCACCCACACCACTCTTTGTCGCTGGTACATCCACCCACACCACTCTTTGTCACTGGTACATCCACCCACACCACTCTTTGTCACTGGTACATCCACCCACACCACTCCCTATAGCTGGTACATCCACCCACACCACTCTTTGTCGCTGGTACATCCACCCACACCACTCTTTGTCGCTGGTACATCCACCCACACCACTCTTTGTCGCTGGTACATCCACCCACACCACTCTTTGTCACTGGTACATCCACCCACACCACTCCCTATAGCTGGTACATCCACCCACACCACTCCCTATAGCTGGTACATCCACCCACACCACTCCCTATAGCTGGTACATCCACCCACACCACTCCCTATAGCTGGTACATCCACCCACACCACTCCCTATAGCTGGTACATCCACCCACACCACTCCCTATAGCTGGTACATCCACCCACACCACTCTTTGTCGCTGGTACATCCACCCACACCACTCTTTGTCGCTGGTACATCCACCCACACCACTCCCTATAGCTGGTACATCCACCCACACCCCTCTTTGTTGCTGGTACATCCACCCACACCACTCTTTGTCACTGGTACATCCACCCACACCACTCCCTATAGCTGGTACATCCACCCACACCACTCTTTGTCACTGGTACATCCACCCACACCACTCTTTGTCACTGGTACATCCACCCACACCCCTCTTTGTCGCTGGTACATCCACCCACACCCCTCTTTATCGCTGGTACATCCACCCACACCCCTCTTTGTCGCTGGTACATCCACCCACACCACTCCCTATAGCTGGTACATCCACCCACACCACTCTTTGTCGCTGGTACATCCACCCACACCACTTTTTGTCGCTGGTACATCCACCCATACCAATCTTTGTCGCTGGTACATCCACCCACACCAGTCTTTGTCACTGGTACATCCACCCACACCACTCTTTGTCGCTGGTACATCCACCCACACCAGTCTTTGTCGCTGGTACATCCACCGTGCACACCAGTCTTTGTCGCTGGTACATCCACCCACACCCCTCTTTGTCGCTGGTACATCCACCGTGCACACCAGTCTTTGTCGCTGGTACATCCACCCACACCCCTCTTTGTTGCTGGTACATCCACCGTGCACACCCCTCTTTGTCACTGGTACATCCACCCACACCCCTCTTTGTCGCTGGTACATCCACCCACACCCCTCTTTGTTGCTGGTACATCCACCCACACCACTCTTTGTTGCTGGTACATCCACCCACACCCCTCTTTGTCGCTGGTACATCCACCCACACCCCTCTTTGTTGCTGGTACATCCACCCACACCCCTCTTTGTTGCTGGTACATCCACCCACACCAGTCTTTGTCACTGGTACATCCACCCACACCACTCTTTGTTGCTGGTACATCCACCCACACCACTCTTTGTCACTGGTACATCCACCCACACCAGTCTTTGTCGCTGGTACATCCACCCACACCACTCTTTGTCACTGGTACATCCACCCACACCAGTCTTTGTCACTGGTACATCCACCCACACCACTCTTTGTCGCTGGTACATCCACCCACACCACTCTTTGTCACTGGTACATCCACCCACACCACTCTTTGTAGCTGGTACATCCACCCACACCACTCTTTGTCGCTGGTACATCCACCGCACACCACTCTTTGTCGCTGGTACATCCACCCACACCACTCTTTGTCACTGGTACATCCACCCACACCACTCCCTATAGCTGGTACATCCACCCACACCACTCTTTGTTGCTGGTACATCCACCCACACCACTCTTTGTCACTGGTACATCCACCCACACCACTCTTTGTCACTGGTACATCCACCCACACCACTCTTTGTCACTGGTACATCCACCCACACCACTCTTTGTCGCTGGTACATCCACCCACACCACTCTTTGTCACTGGTACATCCACCCTCACCACTCCCTATAGCTGGTACATCCACCCACACCACTCTTTGTCTGGTACATCCACCCACACCCTCTTGCTGGTACATCCACCCACACCACTCTTTGTCGCTGGTACATCCACCCACACCACTCCTTATAGCTGGTACATCCACCCACACCCTCTTTGTTGCTGGTACATCCACCCACACCCTCTTTGTCACTGGTACATCCACCCACACCACTCCCTATAGCTGGTACATCCACCCACACCACTCTTTGTCGCTGGTACATCCACCCACACCACTCTTTGTCTGGTACATCCACCCCACTTTGTGGTTTTTTGTGGTACATCACCCACACACTCTTTGTCACTGGTACATCCACCACACCACTCCCTATAGCTGGTACATCCACCCACACCACTCTTTGTCGCTGGTACATCCCCACACCACTCTTTGTCACTGGTACATCCACCCACACCTCTTTGTGCTGGTACATCCACCCACCCTCTTTGTGCTGGTACATCCACCCCACCCTCTTTGTCACTGGTACATCCACCCACACCACTCCCTATAGCTGGTACATCCACCCACACCACTCTTTGTCGCTGTTACATCCACCCACACCACTCTTTGTCGCTGGTACATCCACCCATACCACTCTTTGTCGCTGGTACATCCACCCACACCAGTCTTTGTCACTGGTACATCCACCCACACCACTCTTTGTCGCTGGTACATCCACCCACACCAGTCTTTGTCACTGGTACATCCACCCACACCACTCTTTGTCACTGGTACATCCACCCACACCACTCCCTATAGCTGGTACATCCACCGTGCACACCAGTCTTTGTCGCTGGTACATCCACCCACACCCCTCTTTGTCGCTGGTACATCCACCGTGCACAACAGTCTTTGTCGCTGGTACATCCACCGTGCACACCAGTCTTTGTCGCTGGTACATCCACCCACACCCCTCTTTGTCGCTGGTACATCCACCGTGCACACCAGTCTTTGTCGCTGGTACATCCACCCACACCCCTCTTTGTTGCTGGTACATCCACCGTGCACACCCCTCTTTGTCACTGGTACATCCACCCACACCCCACTTTGTCGCTGGTACATCCACCGTGCACACCAGTCTTTGTCGCTAGTACATCCACCCACACCCCTCTTTGTTGCTGGTACATCCACCCACACCCCTCTTTGTCGCTGGTACATCCACCCACACCCCTCTTTGTCGCTGGTACATCCACCCACACCCCTCTTTGTTGCTGGTACATCCACCCACACCACTCTTTGTTGCTGGTACATCCACCCACACCCCTCTTTGTCGCTGGTACATCCACCCACACCCCTCTTTGTTGCTGGTACATCCACCCACACCCCTCTTTGTCACTGGTACATCCACCACACCACTCTGTCACTGGTACATCCACCCACACCACTCTTTGTCACTGGTACATCCACCCACACCACTCTTTGTCGCTGGTACATCCACCCACACCACTCTTTGTCACTGGTACATCCACCCACACCACTCCCTATAGCTGGTACATCCACCCACACCACTCTTTGTCGCTGGTACATCCACCCACACCACTCTTTGTCGCTGGTACATCCACCCACACCACTCTTTGTAGCTGGTACATCCACCCACACCACTCCTATAGCTGGTACATCCACCCACACACTCTTTGTCGCTGGTACATCCACCGTGCACACCACTCTTTGTCGCTGGTACATCCACCCATACCACTCTTTGTCGCTGGTACATCCACCCACACCACTCTTTGTCACTGGTACATCCACCCACACCACTCCCTATAGCTGGTACATCCACCCACACCACTCTTTGTTGCTGGTACATCCACCCACACCACTCTTTGTCACTGGTACATCCACCCACACCACTCTTTGTCGCTGGTACATCCACCCACACCACTCGTTGTCGCTGGTACATCCACC
>JABXNX010000447.1:0-17108 GCA_014843695.1 Archivesica marissinica | reverse complement strand
ATTTACTACAGATGCACGGGTACATACATATATTTACTTCAGATGCACACGTTCATATATATTTACTACAGATGTACGTGTACATACATCTATTTACTATAGATGCACGACTACATACATCTATTTACTACAGATGTACACGTACATATATATTTGCTACAGATGTACGTGTACATATCTATTTACTACAGATGCACGTGTACATATCTATTTACTACAGATGCACGTGTACATATCTATTTACTACAGATGCACGGGTACATACATATATTTACTACAGATTCACACGTAACATACATCTATTTAATATAAATGCACGCCTACATACATCTATTTACTACAGATGCATGCGTACATATCTATTTACTACAGATGCACGCGTACATATATATTTACTACAGATGCACGTGTATATATATATTTACTACAGATGCTCGCATACATACATCTATTTACTACAGAGGCACGCCTACATACATCTATTTACTACAGATGCACGTGTACATATCTATTTACTACAGATGCACGCATACATACATCTATTTACTACAGATGCATGCGTACATATCTATTTACTACAGATGCACGCGTACATATATATTTACTACAGATGTACGTGTACATATCTATTTACTACAGATGCACGCCTACATACATCTATTTACTACAGATGCACGCGTACATATCTATTTACTACAGATGCACGCGTACATATCTATTTACTACAGATGCACGTGTACATATCTATTTACTACAGATGCACGCGTACATATCTATTTACTACAGATGCATGCGTACATATCTATTTACTACAGATGCACGCGTACATATCTATTTACTACAGATGCACGCATACATATCTATTTACTACAGATGCACGCGTACATATCTATTTACTACATATGCACGCGTACATATCTATTTACTACAGATGCACGCGTACATATATATTTACTACAGATGCACGTGTACATATTTATTTATTATAGATGCACGCCTACATACATCTATTTATTACAGATGCACGCGTACACATCTATTTACTACAGATGCATGCCTACATATATAATTACTACATATGTACGCGTACATACATCTATTTACTACAGAGGCACGAATACATATATATTTACTACAGATGCATGCGTACATATCTATTTACTACAGATGTACGCGTACATACATCTATTTACTACAGATGCACGTGTACATATCTATTTACTACAGATGCACGGGTACATACATATAGTTACTACAGATGTATGCGTACATATATATTTACTACAGATGCACGTGTACATATCTATTTACTACAGATGCACGGGTACATACATATATTTACTTCAGATGCACACGTTCATATATATTTACTACAGATGTACGTGTACATACATCTATTTACTATAGATGCACGACTACATACATCTATTTACTACAGATGCACACGTACATATCTATTTACTAGAGATGCACGCTTACATATATATTTACTACAGATGTACGCGTATATACATATATTTACTACAGAGGCATGCGCACATATATATTTACTACAGATGCACGAGTACATATCTGTTTACTACAGATGTACGCGTACATACATCTATTTACTACAGAGGCAAGCCTACATACATCTATTTACTACAGATGCATGCGTACATACATCCATTTACTACAGATACACGCCTACATACATCTATTTACTATAGATGCACGAGTATATATCTATTTACTACAGATGCACGGGTACACACATATATTTACTACATATGCACGTTTACATATCTATTTAATACAGATGCACGCCGACATACATCTATTTTCTACAGATGCACGCCTACATACATCTATTTACTACATATGTATGCGTACGTACATATCTATTTACTACAGATGCACGGGTACATACATCTATTTACTACAGATGCACGCGTACATATCTATTTACTACAGATGCACGCCTACATATATATTTACTACAGATGCACGCGTACATATCTATTTACTACAGATGTATGCGTACATACATCTATTTACTACAGAGACACGCGTACATACATCTATTTACTACAGATGCATGCGTACATACATCCATTTACTACAGATGCACGCGTATATATCTATTTACTACAGTTGCACACCTACATACATCTATTTACTACATATGCACGCATACACACATCTATTTATTACAGATGCACGTGTACGTATCTATTTACTACAGATGCACACGTTCATACATCTATTTACTACAGATGCACGCGCGTACATATCTATTTACTACAGATGCACGCGTACATATCTATTTACTACAGATGCACGTGTATATATATATATTTACTACAGATGCTCGCCTACATACATCTATTTACTACAGATGCACGCATACATACATCTATTTCCTACAGATGTACGCGTACATATCTATTTACTACAGATGCACGCGTACATATCTATTTACTACAGATGCACGTGTACATATCTATTTACTACAGATGCACGGGTACATACATATATTTACTACAGATGCACGCGCGTACATATCTATTTACTACAGATGCACGCGTACATATCTATTTACTACAGATGCACGTGTATATATATATATTTACTACAGATGCTCGCCTACATACATCTATTTACTACAGATGCACGCATACATAATCTATTTCCTACAGATGTACGCGTACATATCTATTTACTACAGATGCACGCGTACATATCTATTTACTACAGATGCACGTGTACATATCTATTTACTACAGATGCACGCGTACATACATATATTTACTACAGATGCACGCGTACATATCTATTTACTACAGATGCACGCGTACATATCTATTTACTACAGATGCACGTGTATATATATATATTTACTACAGATGCTCGCCTACATACATCTATTTACTACAGATGCACGCATACATACATCTATTTCCTACAGATGTACGCGTACATATCTATTTACTACAGATGCACGCGTACATACATATATTTACGACAGATGCACGCGTACATACATCTATTTACTATAGATGTACGCGTACATATCTATTTACTACAGATGCACGTGGACATATCTATTTACTACAGATGTACGGGTACATACATATATTTACTACAGATGTACACGTACATATATATTTACTACAGATGTACGTGTACATATCTATTTACTACAGATGCATGGGTACATATCTATTTACTACAGATGCACGCGATATATCTATTTACTACAGATGCACACCTACATACATCTATTTACTACAGATGCACGCGTACATATCTATTTACTACAGATGCACGCGTACATATCTATTTACTACAGATGCACGTGTACATATCTATTTACTACAGATGCACGGGTACATACATATATTTACTACAGATGTTCACGTACATATATATTTAATACAGATGTACGTGTACATATCTATTTACTACAGATGCACGTATACATATCAATTTACTACAGATGCACGGGTACATACATCTATTTACTACAGATGCACACGTACATATCTATTTACTACAGATGTACGTGTACATACATCTATTTACTACAGATGTACACGTACATATCTATTTACTACAGATGTACGTGTACATATCTATTTACTACAGATGCACGCGTATATATCTATTTACTACAGATGTACGTGTACATATCTATTTACCACAGATGCACGCGTACATATCTATTTACTACAGATGTACGTGTACATATCTATTTACTACAGATGTACGTGTACATATCTATTTACTACAGATGCACGCGTATATATCTATTTACTACAGTTGCACACCTACATACATCTATTTACTACAGATGCACGCATACACACATCTATTTATTACAGATGCACGTGTACATATCTGTTTACTACAGATACACGCGTACATACATCTATTTACTACAGATGCACGCGTACATATCTATTTAATACAGATGCACGCGTACATATCTATTTACTACAGATGCACGTGTACATATCTATTTACTACAGATGCTCACCTACATACATCTATTTACTACAGATGTACACGTACATATATATTTAATACAGATGTACGTGTACATATCTATTTACTACAGATGCACGTATACATATCTATTTACTACAGATGCACGGGAACATACATATAATTACTACAGATGTACACGTACATATATATTTACTACAGATGCACGTGTACATATCTATTTACTACATATGCACGGGTACATACATCTATTTACTACAGATGCACGCGTACATATCTATTTACTACAGATGCACGTGTACATATCTATTTACTACAGATGCTCGCCTACATACATATATTTACTACAGATGTACGCGTACATATATATTTACTACAGATGCACGCGTACATACATATATTTACTACAGATGCACGCGTACATACATCTATTTACTATAGATGTACGCCTACATATCTATTTACTACAGATGCACGTGTACATATCTAATTACTACAGATGCATGGGTACATATCTATTTACTACAGATGCACGCGATATATCTATTTACTACAGTTGCACACCTACATACATCTATTTACTACAGATGCACGCATACACACATCTATTTATTACAGATGCACGTGTACATATCTATTTACTACAGATGCACGCGTACATATCTATTTACTACAGATGCACGCGTACATATCTATTTACTACAGATGCACGCGTACATATCTATTTACTACAGATGCACGTGTACATATCTATTTACTACAGATGCACGCGATATATCTATTTACTACAGTTGCACACCTACATACATCTATTTACTACAGATGCACGCATACACACATCTATTTATTACAGATGCACGTGTACATATCTATTTACTACAGATGCACGCGTACATATCTATTTACTACAGATGCACGCGTACATATCTATTTACTACAGATGCACGCGTACATATCTATTTACTACAGATGCACGTGTACATATCTATTTACTACAGATGCACGGGTACATACATATATTTACTACAGATGTTCACGTACATATATATTTACTACAGATGTACGTGTACATATCTATTTACTACAGATGCACGTATACATATCTATTTACTACAGATGCACGGGTACATACATCTATTTACTACAGATGCACGCGTACATATATATTTACTACAGATTCACGTGTACATACATCTATTTACTACAGATGCACGCCTACATTCTATTTACTACAGATGCACGTGTACATATCTATTTACTACAGATGCACGCGTACATATATATTTACTACAGATGCACGCGTACATATCTATTTACTACAGATGCACGCGTACATATATATTTACTACAGATGCACGCGTACATATCTATTTACTACAGATGCACGTACATATCTATTTACTACAGATGCACGCGTATATATCTATTTACTACAGATGCATGCCTACATACATCTATTTACTACAGATGCACGCGTATATATCTATTTACTACAGATGCACGCGTATATATCTATTTACTACAGATGCACGCGTACATATCTATTTACTACAGATGCACGCGTACATATCTATTTACTACAGATGCACGCGTATATATCTATTTACTACAGATGCACGCGTACATACATCTATTTACTACAGAGGCACGCATACATACATCTATTGACTACAGATGCACGTGTACATATCTATTTACTACAGATGCACGCGTACATACATATATTTACTACAGATGCACGTGTACACATCTATTTACTACAGATGCACGCGTACACACATATATTTACTGCATATGAACGCGTACATACATCTATTTACTACAGATGCACGCCTACATACATCTATTTACTACAGATGCACGCCTACATACATCTATTTACTACAGATGCATGCCTACATACATCTATTTTCTACAGATGCACGCCTACATACATCTATTTACTACAGATGCACGCCTACATACATCTATTTACTACTGATGTACGCGTATATATCTATTTACTACAGATGTATGTGTACATATCTATTCACTACAGAGGCACGAGTACATATCTATTCACTACAGATGCACGTGTACATATATATTTACTACAGATGCACGGGTACATACATATATTTGCTACAGATGTAGGTGTACATATCTATTTACTACAGATGCACGGGTACATATCTATTTACTACAGATGCACGTGTACATATCTATTTACTACAGATGCACGGGTACATACATATAATTACTACAGATGTACACGTACATATATATTTACTACAGATGCACGTGTACATATCTATTTACTACAGATGCACGGGTACATACATATATTTACTACAGATTCACACGTAACATACATCTATTTAATATAAATGCACGCCTACATACATCTATTTACTACAGATGCATGCATACATATCTATTTACTACAGATACACGCGTACATATATATTTACTACAGATGCACGCATACATATCTATTTACTACAGATGCACGTGTATATATATATTTACTACAGATGCTCGCATACATACATCTATTTACTACAGAGGCACGCCTACATACATCTATTTACTACAGATGCACGTGTACATATCTATTTACTACAGATGCACGCATACATACATCTATTTACTACAGATGCATGCGTACATATCTATTTACTACAGATACACGCGTACATATATATTTACTACAGATGTACGTGTACATATCTATTCACTACAGATGCACGCCTACATACATCTATTTACTACAGATGCACGCGTATATATCTATTTACTACAGATGCACGCGTATATATCTATTTATTACAGATGCACGTGTACATATCTATTTACTACAGATGCACGCGTACATATCTATTTACTACAGATGCATGCGTACATATCTATTTACTACAGATGCACGCGTACATATCTATTTACTACAGATGCACGCGTACACATCTAGTTACTACAGATGCACGCGTACATATCTATTTACTACATATGCACGCGTACATATCTATTTACTACAGATGCACGCGTACGTACATATCTATTTACTACATATGCACACCTACATACATCTAGTTACTACAGGTGCACGTGTACATATCTATTTCCTACAGATGCACGCGTACATATCTATTTACTACAGATGCAAGCGTACATATATATTTACTACAGATGCACGAGTACATATCTATTTACTACAGATGCACACCTACATACATATATTTACTACAGATGCATGCCTACATACATCTATTTACTACAGATGACGCCTACATACATCTATTTTCTACAGATGCACGCCTACATACATCTATTTACTACAGATGCACGCCTACATACATCTATATACTACAGATGCACGCGTATATATCTATTTACTACAGATGTACGTGTACATATCTATTCACTACAGAGGCACGCGTACATATCTATTCACTACAGATGCACGTGTACATATCTATTTACTACAGATGCACGGGTACATACATATATTTACTACAGATGCACACATACATATATATTTACTACAGATGTACGTGTACATACACCTATTTACTTCAGATGCACGCGTACATATATATTTACTACAAATGCACGCCTATGCATCTATTTACTACAGATGCACGCCTACATACATATATTTACTACATATGCACGTTTAAATATCTATTTACTACAGATGCACGCCTACATACATCTATTTACTACAGATGCACGCCTACATACATCTATTTACTACAGATGCACGACTACATACATCTATTTACTACAGATGCACGCGTACGTACATATCTATTTACTACAGATGCACGCCTACATACATCTATTTACTACAGATGCACGCGTATATATCTATTTACTACAGATGCACGCGTATATATCTATTTACTACAGATGCACGCGTACATATCTATTTACTACAGATGCACGCGTACATATCTATTTACTACAGATGCACGCGTATATATCTATTTACTACAGATGCACGCGTACATACATCTATTTACTACAGAGGCACGCATACATACATCTATTGACTACAGATGCACGTGTACATATCTATTTACTACAGATGCACGCGTACATACATATATTTACTACAGATGCACGTGTACACATCTATTTACTACAGATGCACGCGTACACACATATATTTACTGCATATGTACGCGTACATACATCTATTTACTACAGATGCACGCCTACATACATCTATTTACTACAGATGCACGCCTACATACATCTATTTACTACAGATGCACGCCTACATACATCTATTTTCTACAGATGCACGCCTACATACATCTATTTACTACAGATGCACGCCTACATACATCTATTTACTACTGATGTACGCGTATATATCTATTTACTACAGATGTATGTGTACATATCTATTCACTACAGAGGCACGCGTACATATCTATTCACTACAGATGCACGTGTACATATATATTTACTACAGATGCACGGGTACATACATATATTTACTACAGATGTACGCGTACATATCTATTTACTACAGATGCACGTGTACATATCTATTTACTACAGATGCACGTGTACATATCTATTTACTACAGATGCACGTTATTTACTACAGATGACGTGTACATATCTATTTACTACAGATGCACGGGTACATACATATATTTACTACAGATTCACACGTAACATACATCTATTTAATATAAATGCACGCCTACATACATCTATTTACTACAGATGCATGCATACATATCTATTTACTACAGATACACGCGTACATATATATTTACTACAGATGCACGCATACATATCTATTTACTACAGATGCACGTGTATATATATATTTACTACAGATGCTCGCATACATACATCTATTTACTACAGAGGCACGCCTACATACATCTATTTACTACAGATGCACGTGTACATATCTATTTACTACAGATGCACGCATACATACATCTATTTACTACAGATGCATGCGTACATATCTATTTACTACAGATACACGCGTACATATATATTTACTACAGATGTACGTGTACATATCTATTCACTACAGATGCACGCCTACATACATCTATTTACTACAGATGCACGCGTATATATCTATTTACTACAGATGCACGCGTATATATCTATTTATTACAGATGCACGTGTACATATCTATTTACTACAGATGCACGCGTACATATCTATTTACTACAGATGCATGCGTACATATCTATTTACTACAGATGCACGCGTACATATCTATTTACTACAGATGCACGCATACATATCTAGTTACTACAGATGCACGCGTACATATCTATTTACTACATATGCACGCGTACATATCTATTTACTACAGATGCACGCGTACATATATATTTACTACAGATGAACATGTACATATTTATTTATTATAGATGCACGCCTACATACATCTATTTATTACAGATGCACGCGTACACATCTATTTACTACAGATGCATGCCTACATATATAATTACTACATATGTACGCGTACATACATCTATTTACTACAGAGGCACGAATACATATATATTTACTACAGATGCATGCGTACATATCTATTTACTACAGATGTACGCGTACATACATCTATTTACTACAGATGCACGTGTACATATCTATTTACTACAGATGCACGGGTACATACATATAGTTACTACAGATGTATGCGTACATATATATTTACTACAGATGCACGTGTACATATCTATTTACTACAGATGCACGGGTACATACATATATTTACTTCAGATGCACACGTTCATATATATTTACTACAGATGTACGTGTACATACATCTATTTACTATAGATGCACGACTACATACATCTATTTACTACAGATGCACACGTACATATCTATTTACTAGAGATGCACGCTTACATATATATTTACTACAGATGTACGCGTATATACATATATTTACTACAGAGGCATGCGCACATATATATTTACTACAGATGCACGAGTACATATCTGTTTACTACAGATGTACGCGTACATACATCTATTTACTACAGAGGCAAGCCTACATACATCTATTTACTACAGATGCATGCGTACATACATCCATTTACTACAGATACACGCCTACATACATCTATTTACTATAGATGCACGAGTATATATCTATTTACTACAGATGCACGGGTACACACATATATTTACTACATATGCACGTTTACATATCTATTTAATACAGATGCACGCCGACATACATCTATTTTCTACAGATGCACGCCTACATACATCTATTTACTACATATGTATGCGTACGTACATATCTATTTACTACAGATGCACGGGTACATACATCTATTTACTACAGATGCACGCGTACATATCTATTTACTACAGATGCACGCCTACATATATATTTACTACAGATGCACGCGTACATATCTATTTACTACAGATGTATGCGTACATACATCTATTTACTACAGAGACACGCGTACATACATCTATTTACTACAGATGCATGCGTACATACATCCATTTACTACAGATGCACGCGTATATATCTATTTACTACAGTTGCACACCTACATACATCTATTTACTACATATGCACGCATACACACATCTATTTATTACAGATGCACGTGTACGTATCTATTTACTACAGATGCACACGTTCATACATCTATTTACTACAGATGCACGCGCGTACATATCTATTTACTACAGATGCACGCGTACATATCTATTTACTACAGATGCACGTGTATATATATATATTTACTACAGATGCTCGCCTACATACATCTATTTACTACAGATGCACGCATACATACATCTATTTCCTACAGATGTACGCGTACATATCTATTTACTACAGATGCACGCGTACATATCTATTTACTACAGATGCACGTGTACATATCTATTTACTACAGATGCACGGGTACATACATATATTTACTACAGATGCACGCGGTACATATCTATTTACTACAGATGCACGCGTACATATCTATTTACTACAGATGCACGTGTATATATATATATTTACTACAGATGCTCGCCTACATACATCTATTTACTACAGATGCACGCATACATACATCTATTTCCTACAGATGTACGCGTACATATCTATTTACTACAGATGCACGCGTACATATCTATTTACTACAGATGCACGTGTACATATCTATTTACTACAGATGCACGCGTACATACATATATTTACTACAGATGCACGCGCGTACATATCTATTTACTACAGATGCACGCGTACATATCTATTTACTACAGATGCACGTGTATATATATATATTTACTACAGATGCTCGCCTACATACATCTATTTACTACAGATGCACGCCTACATACATCTATTTACTACAGATGTACGCGTACATATCTATTTACTACAGATGCACGCGTACATACATATATTTACTACAGATGCACGCGTACATACATCTATTTACTATAGATGTACGCGTACATATCTATTTACTACAGATGCACGTGTACATATCTATTTACTACAGATGTACGGGTACATAATATATTTACTACAGATGCACACGTACATATATATTTACTACAGATGCACGTGTACATATCTATTTACTACAGATGCATGCGTACATATCTATTTACTACAGATGCACGCGATATATCTATTTACTACAGTTGCACACGTACATATCTATTTACTACAGATGCACGCGTACATATCTATTTACTACAGATGCACGCGTACATATCTATTTACTACAGATGCACGTGTACATATCTATTTACTACAGATGCACGGGTACATACATATATTTACTACAGATGTTCACGTACATATATATTTAATACAGATGTACGTGTACATATCTATTTACTACAGATGCACGTATACATATCAATTTACTACAGATGCACGGGTACATACATCTATTTACTACAGATGCACACGTACATATCTATTTACTACAGATGTACGTGTACATACATCTATTTACTACAGATGTACACGTACATATCTATTTACTACAGATGTACGTGTACATATCTATTTACTACAGATGCACGCGTATATATCTATTTACTACAGATGTACGTGTACATATCTATTTACCACAGATGCACGCGTACATATCTATTTACTACAGATGTACGTGTACATATCTATTTACTACAGATGTACGTGTACATATCTATTTACTACAGATGCACGCGTATATATCTATTTACTACAGTTGCACACCTACATACATCTATTTACTACAGATGCACGCATACACACATCTATTTATTACAGATGCACGTGTACATATCTGTTTACTACAGATACACGCGTACATACATCTATTTACTACAGATGCACGCGTACATATCTATTTAATACAGATGCACGCGTACATATCTATTTACTACAGATGCACGTGTACATATCTATTTACTACAGATGCTCACCTACATACATCTATTTACTACAGATGTACACGTACATATATATTTAATACAGATGTACGTGTACATATCTATTTACTACAGATGCACGTATACATATCTATTTACTACAGATGCACGGGAACATACATATAATTACTACAGATGTACACGTACATATATATTTACTACAGATGCACGTGTACATATCTATTTACTACATATGCACGGGTACATACATCTATTTACTACAGATGCACGCGTACATATCTATTTACTACAGATGCACGTGTACATATCTATTTACTACAGATGCTCGCCTACATACATATATTTACTACAGATGTACGCGTACATATATATTTACTACAGATGCACGCGTACATACATATATTTACTACAGATGCACGCGTACATACATCTATTTACTATAGATGTACGCCTACATATCTATTTACTACAGATGCACGTGTACATATCTATTTACTACAGATGCATGGGTACATATCTATTTACTACAGATGCACGCGATATATCTATTTACTACAGATGCACGCCTACATACATCTATTTACTACAGATGCACGCATACATACATCTATTTACTACAGATGCACGTGTACATATCTATTTACTACAGATGCACGCGTACATATCTATTTACTACAGATGCACGCGTACATATCTATTTACTACAGATGCACGCGTACATATCTATTTACTACAGATGCACGCGTACATATCTATTTACTACAGATGCACGCGATATATCTATTTACTACAGATGCACGCCTACATACATCTATTTACTACAGATGCACGCATACATACATCTATTTACTACAGATGCACGCGTACATATCTATTTACTACAGATGCACGCGTACATATCTATTTACTACAGATGCACGCGTACATATCTATTTACTACAGATGCACGCGTACATATCTATTTACTACAGATGCACGTGTACATATCTATTTACTACAGATGCACGGGTACATACATATATTTACTACAGATGTACACGTACATATATATTTACTACAGATGTACGTGTACATATCTATTTACTACAGATGCACGTATACATATCTATTTACTACAGATGCACGCGTACATACATCTATTTACTACAGATGCACGCGTACATATCTATTTACTACAGATGCACGCGTACATACATCTATTTACTACAGATGCACGTACATTCTATTTACTACAGATGCACGTGTACATATCTATTTACTACAGATGCACGCGTACATATCTATTTACTACAGATGCACGCGTACATATCTATTTACTACAGATGCACGCGTACATATTATTTACTACAGATGCACGCGTACATATCTATTTACTACAGATGCACGTACATATCTATTTACTACAGATGCACGCGTATATATCTATTTACTACAGATGCACGCCTACATACATCTATTTACTACAGATGCACGCGTACATATCTATTTACTACAGATGCACGCGTACATATCTATTTACTACAGATGCACGCGTACATATCTATTTACTACAGATGCACGCGTACATATCTATTTACTACAGATGCACGCGTACATATCTATTTACTACAGATGCACGCGTACATACATCTATTTACTACAGATGCACGCGTACATACATCTATTTACTACAGATGCACGTGTACATATCTATTTACTACAGATGCACGCGTACATACATCTATTTACTACAGATGCACGTGTACACATCTATTTACTACAGATGCACGCGTACATACATATATTTACTGCATATGTACGCGTACATACATCTATTTACTACAGATGCACGCCTACATACATCTATTTACTACAGATGCACGCCTACATACATCTATTTACTACAGATGCACGCCTACATACATCTATTTACTACAGATGCACGCCTACATACATCTATTTACTACAGATGCACGCCTACATACATCTATTTACTACAGATGCAAGCGTATATATCTATTTACTACAGATGAGTGTAATATTATTTACTACAGATGCACGCGTACATATCTATTTACTACAGATGCACGCGTACATATATATTTACTACAGATGCACGCGTACATATATATTTGCTACAGATGTACGTGTACATATCTATTTACTACAGATGCACGGGTACATATCTATTTACTACAGATGCACGCGTACATATCTATTTACTACAGATGCACGCGTACATACATATATTTACTACAGATGCACGCGTACATATATATTTACTACAGATGCACGTGTACATATCTATTTACTACAGATGCACGCGTACATATATATTTACTACAGATGCACGCGTACATACATCTATTTACTACAGATGCACGCCTACATACATCTATTTACTACAGATGCACGCGTACATATCTATTTACTACAGATGCACGCGTACATATCTATTTACTACAGATGCACGCGTACATATCTATTTACTACAGATGCACGTGTATATATATATTTACTACAGATGCACGCGTACATACATCTATTTACTACAGATGCACGCGTACATATATTATTTACTACAGATGCACGCGTACATATCTATTTACTACAGATGCACGCCTACATACATCTATTTACTACAGATGCACGCGTACATATCTATTTACTACAGATGCCGCGTACATATATATTTACTACAGATGCACGTGTACATATCTATTTACTACAGATGCACGCCTACATACATCTATTTACTACAGATGCACGCGTACATATCTATTTACTACAGATGCACGCCTACATCATATATTTACTACAGATGCACGTGTACATATCTATTTACTACAGATGCACGCCTACATACATATATTTACTACAGATGCACGCCTACATACATCTATTTACTACAGATGGACTCGTACATATCTATTTACTACAGATGCACGCCTACATACATCTATTTACTACAGATGCACGCCTACATACATCTATTTACTACAGATGGACTCGTACATATCTATTTACTACAGATGCACGCCTACATACATCTATATACTACAGATGCACGCGTACATATCTATTTACTACAGATGCACGCATACATATCTATTTACTACAGATGCACGCGTACATATCTATTTACTACAGATGCACGCCTACATGCATATATTTACTACAGATGCACGTGTACATATCTATTTACTACAGATGCACGCCTACATACATATATTTACTACAGATGCACGCCTACATACATCTATTTACTACAGATGGACGCGTACATATCTATTTACTACAGATGCACGCCTACATACATCTATTTACTACAGATGCACGCCTACATACATCTATTTACTACAGATGCACGCGTACATATCTATTTACTACAGATGCACGTGTACATATCTATTTACTACAGATGCACGCGTACATATCTATTTACTACAGATGCACGTGTACATATCTATTTACTACAGATGCACGGGTACATACATATATTTACTACAGATGCACACGTACATATATATTTACTACAGATGCACGTGTACATATACTATTTACTACAGATGCACGCGTACATATATATTTACTACAAATGCACGCCTATACATCTATTTACTACAGATGCACGCCTACATACATATATTTACTACATATGCACGTTTACATATCTATTTACTACAGATGCACGCCTACATACATCTATTTACTACAGATGCACGCCTACATATCTATTTACTACAGATGCACGACTACATACATCTATTTACTACAGATGCACGCGTACGTACATATCTATTTACTACAGATGCACGCCTACATACATCTATTTACTACAGATGCACGCGTATATATCTATTTACTACAGATGCACGCGTATATATCTATTTACTACAGATGCACGCGTACATATCTATTTACTACAGATGCACGCGTACATATCTATTTACTACAGATGCACGCGTACATATCTATTTACTACAGATGCACGCGTACATACATCTATTTACTACAGAGGCACGCGTACATACATCTATTGACTACAGATGCACGTGTACATATCTATTTACTACAGATGCACGCGTACATACATATATTTACTACAGATGCACGTGTACACATCTATTTACTACAGATGCACGCGTACACACATATATTTACTACAGATGTACGCGTACATACATCTATTTACTACAGATGCACGCCTACATACATCTATTTACTACAGATGCACGCCTACATACATCTATTTACTACAGATGCACGCCTACATACATCTATTTACTACAGATGCACGCCTACATACATCTATTTACTACAGATGCACGCCTACATACATCTATTTACTACAGATGCACGCGTATATATCTATTTACTACAGATGCACGTGTACATATCTATTTACTACAGATGCACGCGTACATATCTATTTACTACAGATGCACGTGTACATATATATTTACTACAGATGCACGGGTACATACATATATTTACTACAGATGTACACGTACATATATATTTGCTACAGATGTAGGTGTACATATCTATTTACTACAGATGCACGTGTACATATCTATTTACTACAGATGCACGTGTACATATCTATTTACTACAGATGCACGGGTACATATATATTTACTACAGATTCACGCGTACATACATCTATTTAATATAGATGCACGCCTACATACATCTATTTACTACAGATGCATGCATACATATCTATTTACTACAGATACACGCGTACATA
>JABXNX010000446.1:0-17113 GCA_014843695.1 Archivesica marissinica | reverse complement strand
GTTTACATATATTACATTAAGCAGTAAGATTCTTACGTATGTTTATGTATATTACATTAAGCAGTAAGATTCTTACGTATGTTTACGTATATTACATTAAGCAGTAAGATTCTTACGTATATTACATTACGCAGTAAGATTCTTACGTATGTTTACGTATATTACATTAAGCAGTAAGATTCTTACGTGTGTTTATGTTTGCGTATATTACATTAAGCAGGAAGATTCTTACGTATGTTTGCGTATATTACATTAAGCAGTAAGATTCTTACATATGTTTGCATATATTACATTAAGCAGTAAGATATTTACGTATGTTTATGTATATTACATTAAGCAGTAAGATTCTTACGTATGTTTACGTATATTACATTAAGCAGTAAGATTCTTATGTATGTTTATGTATATTACATTAAGCAGGAAGATTCTTATGTATGTTTACGTATATTACATTAAGCAGTAAGGTTCTTACGTATGTTTACGTATATTACATTAAGCAGTAAGATTCTTACGTATGTTACATATATTACATTAAGCAGTAAGATTCTTATGTATGTTTACGTTTGCGTATGTTACATTAAGCAGTAAGATTCTTACTATTGTTTACGTATATTACATTAAGCAGTAAGATTCTTACTATGTTTACGTATATTACATTAAGCAGTAAGATTCTTACGTATGTTTACGTATATTACATTAAGCAGTAAGATTCTTACGTATGTTTACATATATTACATTAAGCAGTAAGATTCTTACGTATGTTACTATATTACATTAAGCAGTAAGTTCTTACTTATGTTTACATATATTACATTAAGCAGTAAGATTCTTACGTATATTACATTATGCAGTAAGATTCTTACGTATGTTACGTATATTACATTAAGCAGTAAGATTCTTACGTATGTTTACATATATTACATTAAGCAGTAAGATTCTTACGTATGTTTACGTATATTACATTAAGCAGTAAGATTCTTACGTATATTACATTAAGCAGTAAGATTCTTATGTATGTTTATGTATATTACATTAAGCAGTAAGATTCTTACGTATGTTTACGTATATTACATTAAGCAGTAAGATTCTTACGTATGTTTACGTATATTACATTAAGCAGTAAGATTCTTATGTATGTTTATGTATATTACATTAAGCAGTAAGATTCCTACATATGTTTACATATATTACATTAAGCAGTAAGATTCTTATGTATGTTTACATATATTACATTAAGCAGTAAGATTCTTACGTATGTTTACGTATATTACATTAAGCAGTAAGATTCTTACATATATTACATTAAGCAGTAAGATTCTTATGTATGTTTACATATATTACATTAAGCAGTAAGATTCTTACGTATGTTTACGTATATTACATTAAGCAGTAAGATTCTTACGTATGTTTATGTATATTACATTAAGCAGTAAGATTCTTACATATATTACATTAAGCAGTAAGATTCTTATGTATGTTTACGTATGTTACATTAAGCAGTAAGATTCTTACGTATGTTTATGTATATTACATTAAGCAGTAAGATTCTTACGTATGTTATGTATATTACATTAAGCAGTAAGATTCTTACGTATGTTTACGTATATTACATTAAGCAGTAAGATTCTTACGTATGTTACGTATATTACATTAAGCAGTAAGATTCTTATGTATGTTTATGTATGTTACATTAAGCAGTAAGATTCTTACGTATGTTACGTATATTACATTAAGCAGTAAGATTCTTATGTATGTATGTTTACATATATTACATTAAGCAGTAAGATTCTTATGTATGTTTATGACATTAAGCAGTAACATTGTTATGTATGTTACGTATATTACATTAAGCAGTAAGATTCTTACGTATGTTTGCGTATATTACATTAAGCAGTAAGATTCTTACGTATGTTTACATATATTACATTAAGCAGTAAGATTCTTACGTATGTTACGTATATTACATTAAGCAGTAAGATTCTTACGTATGTTACATATATTACATTAAGCAGTAAGATTGTTATGTATGTTACGTATATTACATTAAGCAGTAAGATTATTACGTATGTTTGCATATATTACATTAAGCAGTAAGATTCTTATGTATGTTTACGTATATTACATTAAGCAGTAAGATTCTTATGTATGTTTACGTATATTACATTAAGCAGTAAGATTCTTACGTATGTTACATATATTACATTAAGCAGTAAGATTCTTACGTATGTTTATGTATATTATATTAAGCAGTAAGATTCTTACATATGTTTATGTATATTACATTAAGCAGTAAGATTCTTACATATGTTTACGTATATTACATTAAGCAGTAAGATTCTTATGTATGTTTGCGTATATTACATTAAGCAGTAAGATTCTTACATATGTTTACGTATATTACATTAAGCAGTAAGATTCTTATGTATGTTTACGTATATTACATTAAGTAGTAAGATTCTTACGTATGTTTACGTATATTACATTAAGCAGTAAGATTCTTACGTATGTTTACATATATTACATTAAGCAGTAAGATTCTTACGTATGTTTACATATATTACATTAAGCAGTAAGATTCTTACGTATATTACATTAAGCAGTAAGATTCTTATGTATGTTACGTATATTACATTAAGCAGTAAGATTCTTATGTATGTTACATATATTACATTAAGCAGTAAGATTCTTACGTATGTTACGTATATTACATTAAGCAGTAAGATTCTTATGTATGTTTACGTATATTACATTAAGCAGTAAGATTCTTATGTATGTTTATGTATATTACATTAAGCAGTAAGATTCCTACATATGTTTACATATATTACATTAAGCAGTAAGATTCTTACGTATGTTTACATATATTACATTAAGCAGTAAGATTCTTACGTATGTTTACGTATATTACATTAAGCAGTAAGATTCTTACGTATATTACATTAAGCAGTAAGATTCTTATGTATGTTACGTATATTACATTAAGCAGTAAGATTCTTACGTATGTTACATATATTACATTAAGCAGTAAGATTCTTACGTATGTTTACATATATTACATTAAGCAGTAAGATTCTTATGTATGTTTACATATATTACATTAAGCAGTAAGATTCTTACGTATGTTTATGTATATTACATTAAGCAGTAAGATTCTTACGTATGTTTACGTATATTACATTAAGCAGTAAGATTCTTACGTATATTACATTACGCAGTAAGATTCTTACGTATGTTTACGTATATTACATTAAGCAGTAAGATTCTTACGTGTGTTTATGTTTGCGTATATTACATTAAGCAGGAAGATTCTTACGTATGTTTGCATATATTACATTAAGCAGTAAGATTCTTACATATGTTTGCATATATTACATTAAGCAGTAAGATATTTACGTATGTTTATGTATTTTACATTAAGCAGTAAGATTCTTACGTATGTTTACGTATATTACATTAAGCAGTAAGATTCTTATGTATGTTTATGTATATTACATTAAGCAAGAAGATTCTTATGTATGTTTACGTATATTTCATTAAGCAGTAAGGTTCTTACGTATGTTTACGTATATTACATTAAGCAGTAAGATTCTTACATATGTTTATGTATATTACATTAAGCAGTAAGATTCTTACATATGTTTATGTATATTACATTAAGCAGTAAGATTCTTACGTATGTTTATGTATATTACATTAAGCAGTAAGATTCTTATGTATGTTTGCGTATATTACATTAAGCAGTAAGATTCTTACATATGTTTACGTATATTACATTAAGCAGTAAGATTCTTATGTATGTTTACGTATATTACATTAAGCAGTAAGATTCTTACATATGTTTACGTATATTACATTAAGCAGTAAGATTCTTACGTATGTTTACATATATTACATTAAGCAGTAAGAGTGTTATGTATGTTACGTATATTACATTAAGCAGTAAGATTCTTATGTATGTTTACGTATATTACATTAAGCAGTAAGATTCTTACGTATGTTACGTATATTACATTAAGCAGTAAGATTCTTACGTATGTTTACATATATTACATTAAGCAGTAAGATTCTTACGTATGTTACATATATTACATTAAGCAGTAAGATTCTTACGTATGTTTACATATATTACATTAAGCAGTAAGATTCTTATGTATGTTTACATATATTACATTAAGCAGTAAGATTCTTATGTATGTTTACGTATATTACATTAAGCAGTAAGATTCTTATGTATGTTTACATATATTACATTAAGCAGTAAGATTCTTACGTATGTTACATATATTACATTAAGCAGTAAGATTCTTACGTATGTTTATGTATATTACATTAAGCAGTAAGATTCTTACATATGTTTATGTATATTACATTAAGCAGTAAGATTCTTACGTATGTTTATGTATATTACATTAAGCAGTAAGATTCTTACATATGTTTATGTATATTACATTAAGCAGTAAGATTCTTATATATGTTTGCGTATATTACATTAAGCAGTAAGATTCTTATGTATGTTTGCGTATATTACATTAAGCAGTAAGATTCTTACGTATGTTTACGTATATTACATTAAGCAGTAAGATTCTTACATATGTTTACGTATATTACATTAAACAGTAAGGTTCTTAGGTATGTTTACTTATATTACATTAAGCAGTAAGATTCTTACGTATGTTTACGTATATTACATTAAGCAGTAAGATTTGTATGTATGTTTACGTATATTACATTAAGCAGTAAGATTTGTATGTATGTTTACGTATATTACATTAAGCAGTAAGGTTCTTACATACGTTTACGTATATTACATTAAGCAGTAAGATTCTTACATATGTTTGCGTATATTACATTAAGCAGTAAGATTCTTACGTATGTTTACGTATATTACATTAAGCAGTAAGATTCTTACGTATGTTTATGTATATTACATTAAGCAGTAAGATTCTTATGTATGTTTGCGTATATTACATTAAGCAGTAAGATTCTTATGTATGTTTGCATATATTACATTAAGCAGTAAGATTCTTACGTATGTTTATGTATATTACATTAAGCAGTAAGATTCTTATGTATGTTTATTTATATTACATTAAGCAGTAAGATTCTTACGTATGTTTATGTATATTACATTAAGCAGTAAGATTCTTATGTATGTTTATGTTTGCGTATATTACATTAAGCAGTAAGATTCTTACGTATGTTTGCGTATATTACATTAAGCAGTAAGATTCTTACGTATGTTTACGTATATTACATTAAGCAGTAAGATTCTTACATATGTTTACGTATATTACATTAAGCAGTAAGATTCTTACGTATGTTTACGTATGTTACATTAAGCAGTAAGATTCTTACCTATGTATATTACATTAAGCAGTAAGATTCTTACGTATGTTACGTATATTACATTAAGCAGTAAGATTCTTACGTATGTTTACATATATTACATTAAGCAGTAAGATTCTTATGTATGTTTACATATATTACATTAAGCAGTAAGATTCTTACGTATGTTTACGTTTACGTATATTACATTAAGCAGTAAGATTCTTATGTATGTTTGCATATATTACATTAAGCAGTAAGATTCTTATGTATGTTTGCGTATATTACATTAAGCAGTAAGATTCTTATGTATGTTTATGTATATTACATTAAGCAGTAAGATTCTTATGTATGTTTACGTATATTACATTAAGCAGTAAGATTCTTACATATGTTTGCGTATATTACATTAAGCAGTAAGATTCTTATATATGTTTATGTATATTACATTAAGCAGTAAGATTCTTACGTATGTTACATATATTACATTAAGCAGTAAGATTCTTATGTATGTTTGCGTATATTACATTAAGCAGTAAGATTCTTACGTATGTTTGCATATATTACATTAAGCAGTAAGATTCTTACGTATGTTTACGTATATTACATTAAGCAGTCATTGTGATTCATTTTGCGTTATGTGTAGTACCGTGGTTTATTAGAATGCGCCGTGCGGCCCAGTACTTCCGGCTTCAGCATTCGAGGTTTCTGTTGGGGTTACCTCACTCTTAGGCTAGGACTTTTAAGGCGGTCCATATATTCGCCTGATGCACCCGTTGTGGGACACTTGGAGTATTTAATAGGAGTAGCTTTGCCATGTGCTATCCTGCCCCGTCCTGGTAGGTACACCGCCATATGGTCCGGGACTGCTTATTTGATTCACAGCTAACCCCCATATCTGAGGGCCGTTTCCCCTATCCGCCACCTGAGGACCCGCTGGGTAGGGGATGGTCGCCCCACTACTGAATTGGAAGCAGCATGGACCCAGACATTAAGCAGTAAGATTCTTACGTATGTTTACGTATATTACATTACGCAGTAAGATTCTTACGTATGTTTACGTATATTACATTAAGCAGTAAGATTCTTACGTGTGTTTATGTTTGCGTATATTACATTAAGCAGGAAGATTCTTACGTATGTTTGCATATATTACATTAAGCAGTAAGATTCTTACATATGTTTGCATATATTACATTAAGCAGTAAGATTTTTACGTATGTTTATGTATATTACATTAAGCAGTAAGATTCTTACGTATGTTTACGTATATTACATTAAGCAGTAAGATTCTTATGTATGTTTATGTATATTACATTAAGCAGTAAGATTCTTATGTATGTTTACGTATATTACATTAAGCAGTAAGGTTCTTACGTATGTTTACGTATATTACATTAAGCAGTAAGATTCTTACGTATGTTGTTACATATATTACATTAAGCAGTAAGATTCTTATGTATGTTTACGTTTGCGTATGTTACATTAAGCAGTAAGATTCTTACTATTGTTTACGTATATTACATTAAGCAGTAAGATTCTTACTATTGTTTACGTATATTACATTAAGCAGTAAGATTCTTACGTATGTTTACGTATATTACATTAAGCAGTAAGATTCTTACGTATGTTTACATATATTACATTAAGCAGTAAGATTCTTACGTATGTTTACATATATTACATTAAGCAGTAAGATTCTTACGTATATTACATTATGCAGTAAGATTCTTACGTATGTTACGTATATTACATTAAGCAGTAAGATTCTTACGTATGTTTACATATATTACATTAAGCAGTAAGATTCTTACGTATGTTTACGTATATTACATTAAGCAGTAAGATTCTTACGTATATTACATTAAGCAGTAAGATTCTTATGTATGTTACGTATATTACATTAAGCAGTAAGATTCTTATGTATGTTACGTATATTACATTAAGCAGTAAGATTCTTACGTATGTTTACGTATATTACATTAAGCAGTAAGATTCTTACGTATGTTTACGTATATTACATTAAGCAGTAAGATTCTTACGTATGTTTACGTATATTACATTAAGCAGTCATTGTGATTCATTTTGCGTTATGTGTAGTACCGTGGTTTATTAGAATGCGCCGTGCGGCCCAGTACTTCCGGCTTCAGCATTCGAGGTTTCTGTTGGGGTTACCTCACTCTTAGGCTAGGACTTTTAAGGCGGTCCATATATTCGCCTGATGCACACGTTGTGGGACACTTGGAGTATTTAATAGGAGTAGCTTTGCCATGTGCTATCCTGCCCCGTCCTGGTAGGTACACCGCCATATGGTCCGGGACTGCTTATTTGATTCACAGCTAACCCCCATATCTGAGGGCCGTTTCCCCTATCCGCCACCTGAGGACCCGCTGGGTAGGGGATGGTCGCCCCACTACTGAATTGGAAGCAGCATGGACCCAGACATTAAGCAGTAAGATTCTTACGTATGTTTACGTATATTACATTACGCAGTAAGATTCTTACGTATGTTTACGTATATTACATTAAGCAGTAAGATTCTTACGTGTGTTTATGTTTGCGTATATTACATTAAGCAGGAAGATTCTTACGTATGTTTGCATATATTACATTAAGCAGTAAGATTCTTACATATGTTTGCATATATTACATTAAGCAGTAAGATATTTACGTATGTTTATGTATATTACATTAAGCAGTAAGATTCTTACGTATGTTTACGTATATTACATTAAGCAGTAAGATTCTTATGTATGTTTATGTATATTACATTAAGCAAGAAGATTCTTATGTATGTTTACGTATATTTCATTAAGCAGTAAGGTTCTTACGTATGTTTACGTATATTACATTAAGCAGTAAGATTCTTACGTATGTATGTTACATATATTACATTAAGCAGTAAGATTCTTATGTATGTTTACGTTTGCGTATGTTACATTAAGCAGTAAGATTCTTACTATTGTTTACGTATATTACATTAAGCAGTAAGATTCTTACTATTGTTTACGTATATTACATTAAGCAGTAAGATTCTTACGTATGTTTACGTATATTACATTAAGCAGTAAGATTCTTACGTATGTTTACATATATTACATTAAGCAGTAAGATTCTTACTTATGTTTACATATATTACATTAAGCAGTAAGATTCTTACGTATATTACATTATGCAGTAAGATTCTTACGTATGTTACGTATATTACATTAAGCAGTAAGATTCTTACGTATGTTTACATATATTACATTAAGCAGTAAGATTCTTACGTATGTTTACGTATATTACATTAAGCAGTAAGATTCTTACGTATATTACATTAAGCAGTAAGATTCTTATGTATGTTACATATATTACATTAAGCAGTAAGATTCTTATGTATATTACGTATATTACATTAAGCAGTAAGATTCTTACGTATGTTTACGTATATTACATTAAGCAGTAAGATTCTTACGTATGTTTGCATATATTACATTAAGCAGTAAGATTCTTACGTATGTTTACGTATATTACATTTAGCAGTCATTGTGATTCATTTTGCGTTATGTGTAGTACCGTGGTTTATTAGAATGCGCCGTGCGGCCCAGTACTTCCGGCTTCAGCATTCGAGGTTTCTGTTGGGGTTACCTCACTCTTAGGCTAGGACTTTTAAGGCGGTCCATATATTCGCCTGATGCACCCGTTGTGGGACACTTGGAGTATTTAATAGGAGTAGCTTTGCCATGTGCTATCCTGCCCCGTCCTGGTAGGTACACCGCCATATGGTCCGGGACTGCTTATTTGATTCACAGCTAACCCCCATATCTGAGGGCCGTTTCCCCTATCCGCCACCTGAGGACCCGCTGGGTAGGGGATGGTCGCCCCACTACTGAATTGGAAGCAGCATGGACCCAGACATTAAGCAGTAAGATTCTTACGTATGTTTACGTATATTACATTACGCAGTAAGATTCTTACGTATGTTTACGTATATTACATTAAGCAGTAAGATTCTTACGTGTGTTTATGTTTGCGTATATTACATTAAGCAGGAAGATTCTTACGTATGTTTGCATATATTACATTAAGCAGTAAGATTCTTACATATGTTTGCATATATTACATTAAGCAGTAAGATATTTACGTATGTTTATGTATATTACATTAAGCAGTAAGATTCTTACGTATGTTTACGTATATTACATTAAGCAGTAAGATTCTTATGTATGTTTATGTATATTACATTAAGCAAGAAGATTCTTATGTATGTTTACGTATATTTCATTAAGCAGTAAGGTTCTTACGTATGTTTACGTATATTACATTAAGCAGTAAGATTCTTACGTATGTATGTTACATATATTACATTAAGCAGTAAGATTCTTATGTATGTTTACGTTTGCGTATGTTACATTAAGCAGTAAGATTCTTACTATTGTTTACGTATATTACATTAAGCAGTAAGATTCTTACTATTGTTTACGTATATTACATTAAGCAGTAAGATTCTTACGTATGTTTACGTATATTACATTAAGCAGTAAGATTCTTACGTATGTTTACATATATTACATTAAGCAGTAAGATTCTTACTTATGTTTACATATATTACATTAAGCAGTAAGATTCTTACGTATATTACATTATGCAGTAAGATTCTTACGTATGTTACGTATATTACATTAAGCAGTAAGATTCTTACGTATGTTTACATATATTACATTAAGCAGTAAGATTCTTACGTATGTTTACGTATATTACATTAAGCAGTAAGATTCTTACGTATATTACATTAAGCAGTAAGATTCTTATGTATGTTACGTATATTACATTAAGCAGTAAGATTCTTATGTATGTTACGTATATTACATTAAGCAGTAAGATTCTTACGTATGTTTACGTATATTACATTAAGCAGTAAGATTCTTACGTATATTACATTAAGCAGTAAGATTCTTATGTATGTTTACATATATTACATTAAGCAGTAAGATTCTTATGTATGTTACATATATTACATTAAGCAGTAAGATTCTTACGTATGTTTACGTATATTACATTAAGCAGTAAGATTCTTATGTATGTTTATGTATATTACATTAAGCAGTAAGATTCTTACATATGTTTACATATATTACATTAAGCAGTAAGATTCTTACGTATGTTTACGTATATTACATTAAGCAGTAAGATTCTTACGTATGTTTATGTATATTACATTAAGCAGTAAGATTCTTACGTATATTACATTAAGCAGTAAGATTCTTATGTATGTTTACGTATATTACATTAAGCAGTAAGATTCTTACGTATGTTTACGTATATTACATTAAGCAGTAAGATTCTTACGTATGTTTATGTATATTACATTAAGCAGTAAGATTCTTACGTATATTACATTAAGCAGTAAGATTCTTATGTATGTTTACGTATATTACATTAAGCAGTAAGATTCTTATGTATGTTTATGTATGTTACATTAAGCAGTAAGATTCTTACGTATGTTACGTATATTACATTAAGCAGTAAGATTCTTACGTATGTTTACATATATTACATTAAGCAGTAAGATTCTTATGTATGTTTACATATATTACATTAAGCAGTAAGATTCTTATGTATGTTTATGTATATTACATTAAGCAGTAAGATTCTTACGTATGTTTACGTATATTACATTAAGCAGTAAGATTCTTACGTATGATTACATTAAGCAGTAAGATTCTTATGTATGTTACATATATTACATTAAGCAGTAAGATTCTTATGTATGTTATGTATATTACATTAAGCAGTAAGATTCTTACGTATGTTTACGTATATTACATTAAGCAGTAAGATTCTTATGTATGTTTATGTATATTACATTAAGCAGTAAGATTCCTACATATGTTTACATATATTACATTAAGCAGTAAGATTCTTACGTATGTTTACATATATTACATTAAGCAGTAAGATTCTTACGTATGTTTACGTATATTACATTAAGCAGTAAGATTCTTACATATATTACATTAAGCAGTAAGATTCTTATGTATGTTTACATATATTACATTAAGCAGTAAGATTCTTAAGTATGTTTACGTATATTACATTAAGCAGTAAGATTCTTACGTAAGTTTATGTATATTACATTAAGCAGTAAGATTCTTACGTATATTACATTAAGCAGTAAGATTCTTATGTATGTTTACGTATGTTACATTAAGCAGTAAGATTCTTACGTATGTTTATGTATATTACATTAAGCAGTAAGATTCTTACGTATGTTATGTATATTACATTAAGCAGTAAGATTCTTATGTATGTTTACGTATATTACATTAAGCAGTAAGATTCTTACATATGTTACGTATATTACATTAAGCAGTAAGATTCTTATGTATGTTTATGTAAGTTACATTAAGCAGTAAGATTCTTACGTATGTTACGTATATTACATTAAGCAGTAAGATTCTTACGTATGTTTACATATATTACATTAAGCAGTAAGATTAATATGTATGTATGTTTACATATATTACATTAAGCAGTAAGAATCTTATGTATGTTTATGTATATTACATTAAGCAGTAAGATTGTTATGTATGTTACGTATATTACATTAAGCAGTAAGATTCTTACGTATGTTTGCGTATATTACATTAAGCAGTAAGATTCTTACGTATGTTTACATATATTACATTAAGCAGTAAGATTCTTACGTATGTTACGTATATTACATTAAGCAGTAAGATTATTACGTATGTTACATATATTACATTAAGCAGTAAGATTGTTATGTATGTTACATATATTACATTAAGCAGTAAGATTCTTACGTATGTTTGCATATATTACATTAAGCAGTAAGATTCTTATGTATGTTTACGTATATTACATTAAGCAGTAAGATTCTTACGTATGTTTACGTATATTACATTAAGCAGTAAGATTCTTACGTATGTTTATGTATATTACATTAAGCAGTAAGATTCTTACGTATATTACATTAAGCAGTAAGATTCTTATGTATGTTTACGTATGTTACATTAAGCAGTAAGATTCTTACGTATGTTTATGTATATTACATTAAGCAGTAAGATTCTTACATATGTTATGTATATTACATTAAGCAGTAAGATTCTTACGTATGTTTACGTATATTACATTAAGCAGTAAGATTCTTACGTATGTTACGTATATTACATTAAGCAGTAAGATTCTTATGTATGTTTATGTATGTTACATTAAGCAGTAAGATTCTTACGTATGTTACGTACATTACATTAAGCAGTAAGATTCTTATGTATGTTTACATATATTACATTAAGCAGTAAGATTCTTATGTATGTATGTTTACATATATTACATTAAGCAGTAAGATTCTTATGTATGTTTATGTATATTACATTAAGCAGTAAGATTGTTATGTATGTTACGTATATTACATTAAGCAGTAAGATTCTTACGTATGTTTGCGTATATTACATTAAGCAGTAAGATTCTTACGTATGTTTACATATATTACATTAAGCAGTAAGATTCTTACGTATGTTACGTATATTACATTAAGCAGTAAGATTATTACGTATGTTACATATATTACATTAAGCAGTAAGATTGTTATGTATGTTACGTATATTACATTAAGCAGTAAGATTCTTACGTATGTTTGCATATATTACATTAAGCAGTAAGATTCTTATGTATGTTTACGTATATTACATTAAGCAGTAAGATTCTTATGTATGTTTACGTATATTACATTAAGCAGTAAGATTCTTACGTATGTTACATATATTACATTAAGCAGTAAGATTCTTACGTATGTTTATGTATATTACATTAAGCAGTAAGATTCTTACATATGTTTATGTATATTACATTAAGCAGTAAGATTCTTACATATGTTTACGTATATTACATTAAGCAGTAAGATTCTTACGTATGTTTATGTATATTACATTAAGCAGTAAGAATCTTATGTATGTTTGCGTATATTACATTAAGCAGTAAGATTCTTACGTATGTTTACGTATATTACATTAAGCAGTAAGATTCTTATGTATGTTTACGTATATTACATTAAGCAGTAAGATTCTTACGTATGTTTACATATATTACATTAAGCAGTAAGATTGTTATGTATGTTACATATATTACATTAAGCAGTAAGATTCTTATGTATGTTTACGTATATTACATTAAGCAGTAAGATTCTTACGTATGTTACGTATATTACATTAAGCAGTAAGATTCTTACGTATGTTTACATATATTACATTAAGCAGTAAGATTCTTACGTATGTTACATATATTACATTAAGCAGTAAGATTCTTACGTATGTTTACATATATTACATTAAGCAGTAAGATTCTTATGTATGTTTACATATATTACATTAAGCAGTAAGATTCTTACGTATGTTTACATATATTACATTAAGCAGTAAGATTCTTATGTATGTTTACTTATATTACATTAAGCAGTAAGATTCTTATGTATGTTTACATATATTACATTAAGCAGTAAGATTCTTACGTATGTTACATATATTACATTAAGCAGTAAGATTCTTACGTATGTTTATGTATATTACATTAAGCAGTAAGATTCTTACATATGTTTATGTATATTACATTAAGCAGTAAGATTCTTACGTATGTTTATGTATATTACATTAAGCAGTAAGATTCTTACGTATGTTTATGTATATTACATTAAGCAGTAAGATTCTTATATATGTTTGCGTATATTACATTAAGCAGTAAGATTCTTATGTATGTTTGCGTATATTACATTAAGCAGTAAGATTCTTACGTATGTTTATGTATATTACATTAAGCAGTAAGATTCTTACGTATGTTTACGTATATTACATTAAGCAGTAAGATTCTTACGTATGTTTATGTATATTACATTAAGCAGTAAGATTCTTATGTTTGTTTATGTTTGCGTATATTACATTAAGCAGTAAGATTCTTATGTATGTTTGCGTATATTACATTAAGCAGTAAGATTCTTACGTATGTTTACGTATATTACATTAAGCAGTAAGATTCTTACATATGTTTACGTATATTACATTAAGCAGTAAGGTTCTTAGGTATGTTTACTTATATTACATTAAGCAGTAAGATTCTTACGTATGTTTACGTATATTACATTAAGCAGTAAGATTTGTATGTATGTTTACGTATATTACATTAAGCAGTAAGATTTGTATGTATGTTTACGTATATTACATTAAGCAGTAAGGTTCTTACATATGTTTACGTATATTACATTAAGCAGTAAGATTCTTACATATGTTTGCGTATATTACATTAAGCAGTAAGATTCTTACGTATGTTTACGTATATTACATTAAGCAGTAAGATTCTTACGTATGTTTATGTATATTACATTAAGCAGTAAGATTCTTATGTATGTTTGCGTATATTACATTAAGCAGTAAGATTCTTATGTATGTTTGCGTATATTACATTAAGCAGTAAGATTCTTACGTATGTTTATGTATATTACATTAAGCAGTAAGATTCTTATGTATGTTTACGTATATTACATTAAGCAGTAAGATTCTTACGTATGTTTACGTATATTACATTAAGCAGTAAGATTCTTACGTATGTTTACGTATATTACATTAAGCAGTAAGATTCTTACGTATGTTTACGTATATTACATTAAGCAGTAAGATTCTTACGTATTTTTATTACATTAAGCAGTAAGATCTTACGTATGTTTATATTACATTAAGCAGTAAGATTCTTACGTATGTTACGTATATTACATTAAGCAGTAAGATTCTTACGTATGTTTACGTATATTACATTAAGCAGTAAGATTCTTACGTATGTTACGTATATTACATTAAGCAGTAAGATTCTTACGTATGTTTACGTATATTACATTAAGCAGTAAGATTCTTACGTATGTTTATGTTTGCGTATATTACATTAAGCAGTAAGATTCTTATGTATGTTTACGTATATTACATTAAGCAGTAAGATTCTTACGTATGTTTATGTATATTACATTAAGCAGTAAGGTTCTTACGTATGTTTACTTGTTTGTGTATATTACATTAAGCAGTAAGATTCTTATGTATGTTTACGTATATTACATTAAGCAGTAAGATTCTTATGTATGTTTGCATATATTACATTAAGCAGTAAGGTTCTTATGTATGTTTACGTATATTACATTAAGCAGTAAGATTCTTATGTATGTTTACGTATATTACATCAAGCAGTAAGATTCTTACGTATGTTTACGTATATTACATTAAGCAGTAAGATTCTTACGTATGTTTACGTATATTACATTAAGCAGTAAGATTCTTATGTATGTTTGCGTATATTACATTAAGCAGTAAGATTCTTACGTATGTTAGGTATATTACATTAAGCAGTAAGATTCTTACGTATATTACATTAAGCAGTAAGATTCTTACGTATGTTACATATATTACATTAAGCAGTAAGATTCTTATGTATGTTACGTATATTACATTAAGCAGTAAGATTCTTATGTATGTTACGTATATTACATTAAGCAGTAAGATTCTTATGTATATTACGTATATTACATTAAGCAGTAAGATTCTTACATATGTTTACGTATATTACATTAAGCAGTAAGATTCTTATGTATGTTACGTATATTACATTAAGCAGTAAGATTCTTACGTATGTTACGTATATTACATTAAGCAGTAAGATTCTTATGTATGTTACGTATATTACATTAAGCAGTAAGATTATTACGTATGTTACGTATATTACATTAAGCAGTAAGATTCTTACGTATGCTTACGTATATTACATTAAGCAGTAAGAGTCTTATGTATGTTTATGTATATTACATTAAGCAGTAAGATTCCTACATATGTTTACATATATTACATTAAGCAGTAAGATTCTTACGTATGTTTACATATATTACATTAAGCAGTAAGATTCTTACGTATGTTTACGTATATTACATTAAGCAGTAAGATTCTTACGTATATTACATTAAGCAGTAAGATTCTTATGTATGTTACGTATATTACATTAAGCAGTAAGATTCTTACGTATGTTACATATATTACATTAAGCAGTAAGATTCTTACGTATGTTTACATATATTACATTAAGCAGTAAGATTCTTACGTATGTTTACGTATATTACATTAAGCAGTAAGATTCTTACGTATGTTTACGTATATTACATTAAGCAGTAAGATTCTTATGTATGTTTACGTATATTACATTAAGCAGTAAGATTCTTACATATGTTTACGTATATTACATTAAGCAGTAAGATTCTTACGTATATTACAGTATGCAGTAAGATTCTTACGTATGTTACGTATATTACATTAAGCAGTAAGATTCTTACGTATGTTTACATATATTACATTAAGCAGTAAGATTCTTACGTATATTTACGTATATTACATTAAGCAGTAAGATTCTTACCTATATTACATTAAGCAGTAAGATTCCTACATATGTTTACATATATTACATTAAGCAGTAAGATTCTTACGTATGTTTAAATATATTACATTAAGCAGTAAGATTCTTACGTATGTTTATGTATATTACATTAAGCAGTAAGATTCTTACGTATATTACATTAAGCAGTAAGATTCTTATGTATGTTACGTATATTACATTAAGCAGTAAGATTCTTATGTATGTTACATATATTACATTAAGCAGTAAGATTCTTACGTATGTTACATATATTACATTAAGCAGTAAGATTCTTACGTATGTTTACATATATTACATTAAGCAGTAAGATTCTTATGTATGTTTATATATATTA
>JABXNX010000256.1:0-12289 GCA_014843695.1 Archivesica marissinica | reverse complement strand
TGATCATATATCCCCGTCACATACACATTATATGTATGATCATATATCCCCGTCACATACCCATTATATGTATGATCATATATCCCCGTCACATACCCATTATATGTATGATCATATATCCCCGTCACATACCCATTATATGTATGATCATATATCCCCGTCACAGACCCATTATATGTATGATCATATATCCCCGTCACAGACCCATTATATGTATGATCATATATCCCCGTCACATACCCATTATATGTATGATCATATATCCCCGTCACATACCCATTATATGTATGATCATATATCCCTAGACCCATTATATGTATGATCATATATCCCCGTCACAGACCCATTATATGTATGATCATATATCCCCATCACATACCCATTATATGTATGATCATATATCCCCAGACCCATTATATGTATGATCATATATCCCCGTCACAGACCCATTATATGTATGATCATATATCCCCGTCACAGACCCATTATATGTATGATCATATATCCCCGTCACAGACCCATTATATGTATGATCATATATCCCCGTCACAGACCCATTATATGTATGATCATATATCCCCGTCACATACCCATTATATGTATGATCATATATCCCCGTCACATACCCATTATATGTATGATCATATATCCCCGTCACAGACCCATTATATGTATGATCATATATCCCCGTCACAGACCCATTATATGTATGATCATATATCCCGTCACATACCCATTATATGTATGATCATATATCCCCGTCACAGACCCATTATATGTATGATCATATATCCCTAGACCCATTATATTATGATCATATATCCCTAGACCCATTATATGTATGATCATATATCCCCATCACAGACCCATTATATGTATGATCATATATCCCCGTCACATACCCATTATATGTATGATCATATATCCCCGTCACAGACCCATTATATGTATGATCATATATCCCCGTCACATACCCATTATATGTATGATCATATATCCCCGTCACAACAATCACCCAACCCATTATATGTATGATCATATATCCCCAGACCCATTATATGTATGATCATATATCCCCGTCACAGACCCATTATATGTATGATCATATATCCCGTCACATACCCATTATATGTATGATCATATATCCCCGTCACATACCCATTATATGTATGATCATATATCCCCATACCCATTATATGTATGATCATATATCCCCGTCACAGACCCATTATATGTATGATCATATATCCCCGTCACAGACCCATTATATGTATGATCATATATCCCCGTCACAGACCCATTATATGTATGATCATATATCCCCGTCACAGACCCATTATATGTATGATCATATATCCCCGTCACAGACCCATTATATGTATGATCATATATCCCCGTCACAGACCCATTATATGTATGATCATATATCCCCGTCACATACCCATTATATGTATGATCATATATCCCCGTCACAGACCCATTATATGTATGATCATATATCCCCGTCACAGACCCATTATATGTATGATCATATATCCCCGTCACAGACCCATTATATGTATGATCATATATCCCCGTCACAGACCCATTATATGTATGATCATATATCCCCAGACCCATATATGTATGATCATATATCCCCAGACCCATTATATGTATGATCATATATCCCCGTCACAGACCCATTATATGTATGATCATATATCCCCGTCACAGACCCATTATATGTATGATCATATATCCCCGTCACAGACCCATTATATGTATGATCATATATCCCCGTCACAGACCCATTATATGTATGATCATATATCCCCGTCACAGACCCATTATATGTATGATCATATATCCCCGTCACATACCCATTATATGTATGATCATATATCCCCGTCACAGACCCATTATATGTATGATCATATATCCCCGTCACAGACCCATTATATGTATGATCATATATCCCCGTCACATACCCATTATATGTATGATCATATATCCCCGTCACATACCCATTATATGTATGATCATATATCCCCGTCACATACCCATTATATGTATGATCATATATCCCTAGACCCATTATATGTATGATCATATATCCCCGTCACAGACCCATTATATGTATGATCATATATCCCCGTCACAGACCCATTATATGTATGATCATATATCCCCGTCACAGACCCATTATATGTATGATCATATATCCCCGTCACATACCCATTATATGTATGATCATATATCCCCGTCACAGACCCATTATATGTATGATCATATATCCCCGTCACATACCCATTATATGTATGATCATATATCCCCGTCACATACCCATTATATGTATGATCATATATCCCCGTCACATACCCATTATATGTATGATCATATATCCCCGTCACATACCCATTATATGTATGATCATATATCCCCGTCACATACCCATTATATGTATGATCATATATCCCCATCACAGACCCATTATATGTATGATCATATATCCCCGTCACATACCCATTATATGTATGATCATATATCCCCGTCACATACCCATTATATGTATGATCATATATCCCCGTCACAGACCCATTATATGTATGATCATATATCCCCGTCACAGACCCATTATATGTATGATCATATATCCCCGTCACAGACCCATTATATGTATGATCATATATCCCCGTCACAGACCCATTATATGTATGATCATATATCCCCGTCACAGACCCATTATATGTATGATCATATATCCCCGTCACAGACCCATTATATGTATGATCATATATCCCCGTCACAGACCCATTATATGTATGATCATATATCCCCGTCACAGACCCATTATATGTATGATCATATATCCCCGTCACAGACCCATTATATGTATGATCATATATCCCCATCACAGACCCATTATATGTATGATCATATATCCCCGTCACAACATTATATGTGATCATATATCCCCGTCAAAGACCCATTATATGTATGATCATATATCCCCGTCATAGACACATTACATGTATGATCATATATCCCCGTCACAGACCCATTATATGTATGATCATATATCCCCATCACATACCCATTATATGTATGATCATATATCCCCATCACATACCCATTATATGTATGATCATATATCCCCGTCACAGACCATTATATGTGTGATCATATATCCCCGTCAAAGACCCATTATATGTATGATCATATATCCCAGTCATAGACACATTACATGTATGATCATATATCCCCGTCACAGACCCATTATATGTGTGATCATATATCCCAGTAACAGACCCATTATATGTATGATCATATATCCCCATCACAGACCCATTATATGTGTGATCATATAACTCCGTCACATACCCATTATATGTATGATCATATATCCCCGTCACAGACCCATTATATGTATGATCATATATCCCCATCACATACCCATTATATGTATGATCATATATCCTCGTCACATACCCATTATATGTATGATCATATATCCCCATCACATACCCATTATATGTATGATCATATATCCCCGTCACAGACCCATTATATGTATGATCATATATCCCCAGACCCATTATATGTATGATCATATATCCCCAGACCCATTATATGTGTGATCATATATCCTCGTCACATACACATTATATGTATGATCATATATCCTCGTCACATACACATTATATGTATGATCATATATCCCCGTCACAGATCCATTATATGTATGATCATATATCCCCGTCACAGACCCATTATATGTATGATCATATATCCCCGTCACAGACACATTATATGTATGATCATATATCCCCGTCACAGACACATTATATGTATGATCATATATCCCCGTCACATACCCATTATATGTATGATCATATATCCTCGTCACATACACATTACATGTATGATCATATATCCCCAGACCCATTATATGTATGATCATATATCCTCGTCACATACACATTATATATATGATCATATATCCCCGTCACAGACACATTATATGTATGATCATATATCCCCGTCACAGACCCATTATATGTATGATCATATATCCCCGTCACATACACATTATATGTATGATCATATATCCCTGTCACATACCCATTACATGTGTGATCATATATCCCCGTCACAGACCCATTATATGTGTGATCATATATCCCCGTCACAGACCCATTATATGTATGATCATATATCCCCATCACATACCCATTATATGTATGATCATATATCCCCGTCACAGACCATTATATGTGTGATCATATATCCCCGTCACAGACCCATTATATGTATGATCATATATCCCCGTCATAGACACATTACATGTATGATCATATATCCCCGTCACAGACCCATTATATGTATGATCATATATCCCCATCACATACCCATTATATGTATGATCATATATCCCCGTCACAGACCATTATATGTGTGATCATATATCCCCGTCAAAGACCCATTATATGTATGATCATATATCCCAGTCATAGACACATTACATGTATGATCATATATCCCCGTCACAGACCCATTATATGTGTGATCATATATCCCAGTCACAGACCCATTATATGTATGATCATATATCCCCATCACAGACCCATTATATGTGTGATCATATAACCCCGTCACATACCCATTATATGTATGATCATATATCCCCGTCACAGACCCATTATATGTATGATCATATATCCCCATCACATACCCATTATATGTATGATCATATATCCCCGTCACATACCCATTATATGTATGATCATATATCCCCATCACATACCCATTATATGTATGATCATATATCCCCGTCACAGACCCATTATATGTATGATCATATATCCCCAGACCCATTATATGTATGATCATATATCCCCAGACCCATTATATGTGTGATCATATATCCTCGTCACATACACATTATATGTATGATCATATATCCCCGTCACATACACATTATATGTATGATCATATATCCCCGTCACAGACCCATTATATGTATGATCATATATCCCCGTCACAGACCCATTATATGTATGATCATATATCCCCGTCACAGACACATTATATGTATGATCATATATCCCCGTCACAGACACATTATATGTATGATCATATATCCCCGTCACAGACACATTATATGTATGATCATATATCCCCGTCACATACCCATTATATGTATGATCATATATCCCTGTCACAGACCCATTATATGTATGATCATATATCCCCGTCACATACCCATTATATGTATGATCATATATCCCCGTCACATACCCATTATATGTATGATCATATATCCCCGTCACATACCCATTATATGTATGATCATATATCCCCGTCACATACCCATTATATGTATGATCATATATCCCCGTCACATACACATTATATGTATGATCATATATCCCCATCACAGACCCATTATATGTATGATCATATATCCCCGTCACATACCCATTATATGTATGATCATATATCCTTGTCACATACCCATTACATGTGTGATCATATATCCCCGTCACAGACCCATTATATGTGTGATCATATATCCCCGTCAAAGACCCATTATATGTATGATCATATATCCCCATCACATACCCATTATATGTATGATCATATATCCCCATCACATACCCATTACATGTGTGATCATATATCCCCGTCACAGACCATTATATGTGTGATCATATATCCCCGTCAAAGACCCATTATATGTATGATCATATATCCCCGTCATAGACACATTACATGTATGATCATATATCCCCGTCACAGACCCATTATATGTATGATCATATATCCCCATCACATACCCATTATATGTATGATCATATATCCCCGTCACAGACCATTATATGTGTGATCATATATCCCCGTCAAAGACCCATTATATGTATGATCATATATCCCAGTCATAGACACATTACATGTATGATCATATATCCCCGTCACAGACCCATTATATGTATGATCATATATCCCAGTCACAGACCCATTATATGTATGATCATATATCCCCATCACAGACCCATTATATGTGTGATCATATAACTCCGTCACATACCCATTATATGTATGATCATATATCCCCGTCACAGACCCATTATATGTATGATCATATATCCCCATCACATACCCATTATATGTATGATCATATATCCCCGTCACATACCCATTATATGTATGATCATATATCCCCATCACATACCCATTATATGTATGATCATATATCCCCGTCACAGACCCATTATATGTATGATCATATATCCCCAGACCCATTATATGTGTGATCATATATCCTCGTCACATACACATTATATGTATGATCATATATCCCCGTCACAGACCCATTATATGTATGATCATATATCCCCGTCACAGACCCATTATATGTATGATCATATATCCCCATCACAGACACATTATATGTATGATCATATATCCCCGTCACATACCCATTATATGTATGATCATATATCCTCGTCACATACACATTACATGTATGATCATATATCCCCAGACCCATTATATATATGATCATATATCCCCGTCACATACACATTATATGTATGATCATATATCCCTAGACCCATTATATGTATGATCATATATCCTCGTCACAGAAACATTATATGTATGATCATATATCCCTAGACCCATTATATGTATGATCATATATCCCCGTCAAAGTCCCATTATATGTGTGATCATATATCCCCGTCACAGACCCATTATATGTATGAACATATATCCCCGTCACAGACCCATTATATGTATGATCATATATCCCCGTCACATACCCATTATATGTATGATCATATATCCCTAGACCCATTATATGTATGATCATATATCCTCGTCACAGAAACATTATATGTATGATCATATATCCCCGTCACAGACCCATTATATGTATGATCATATATCCTCGTCACAGACCCATTATATGTATGATCATATATCCCTAGACCCATTATATGTATGATCATATATCCCCATCACATACACATTATATGTATGATCATATATCCCCATCACATACCCATTATATGTATGATCATATATCCCCGTCACATACACATTATATGTATGATCATATATCCCCGTCACAGACCCATTATATGTATGATCATATATCCGCATCACATACCCATTATATGTGTGATCATATATCCCCGTCACATACCCATTATATGTATGATCATATATCCCTAGACCCATTATATGTGTGATCATATATCCCCGTCACAGACCCATTATATGTATGATCATATATCCCCATCACATACCCATTATATGTATGATCATATATCCCCAGACCCATTATATGTGTGATCATATATCCCCGTCATAGACCCATTATATGTATGATCATATATCCCCATCACAGGCCCATTATATGTATGATCATATATCCCCGTCACAGACCCATTATATGTATGATCATATATCCCCGTCACAGACCCATTATATGTGTGATCATATATCCTCGTCACATACCCATTACATGTGTGATCATATATCCTCGTCACATACCCATTACATGTGTGATCATATATCCCCGTCACAGACCCATTACATGTGTGATCATATATCCCCGTCACATACCCATTACATGTGTGATCATATATCCAGTCACATACCCATTATATGTATGATCATATATCCCCGTCACAGACCCATTATATGTATGATCATATATCCCTAGACCCATTATATGTGTGATCATATATCCCTAGACCCATTATATGTATGATCATATATCCCTCACAGACCCATTATATGTATGATCATATATCCCCGTCACATACACATTATATGTATGATCATATATCCCCGTCACATACCCATTACATGTATGATCATATATCCCCGTCACAGACCCATTATATGTATGATCATATATCCCCGTCACATACACATTATATGTATGATCATATATCCCCATCACATGTGTGATCATATATCCCCATCATAGACCCATTATATGTATGATCATATATCCCCGTCACATACCCATTATATGTATGATCATATATCCCCGTCACATACCCATTATATGTATGATCATATATCCCCGTCACATACCCATTATATGTATGATCATATATCCCTGTCACATACCCATTATATGTATGATCATATATCCCCTTCACATACCCATTACATGTATGATCATATATCCCCGTCACAGACCCATTATATGTATGATCATATATCCCTAGACCCATTACATGTATGATCATATATCCCCATCATATACCCATTATATGTATGATCATATATCCCCGTCACATACCCATTATATGTATGATCATATATCCCAGTCACATACCCATTATATGTATGATCATATATCCCCTTCACAGACCCATTATATGTATGACCATATATCCCCGTCACAGACCCATTATATGTAGGATCATATATCCCCGTCACATACCCATTACATGTATGATCATATATCCCAGTCACATACACATTAGATGTATGATCATATATCCCAGTCACATACACATTATATGTATGATCATATATCCCCATCCCAGACCCATTATATGTATGATCATATATCCCCATCACAGACCCATTATATGTATGATCATATATCCCCATCCGTACAGAATGACTGACTGGATTGTCTACTAAAGAGATGAACACCGTGATCGCTCAATCGTTCTTTACTAATTAGATAAAGACATAGTTATATATATACATAAGAACATCATAATTGTCACATCAATGAGACTGGCAACTATACCAGCTAAAGAAATAGTTCAGTCCAACGACTATGCTCCGTTCGACTGACGAACCGAATGTACTTATGCCCGGCTGTTCGTTTAACTAAAACGTTTCACTGTGACTCTACTCTGTGTAGATAAATCCGTCTCTCTGAGTTACTAAGAACTAGGCCCTGTAACACGACCCTCAGTGCTACTTTAAATACTAATGGATATCAAAAACCCGGCACTGTAAAATTACACCCAGTGCTAACTTAATTTAATTCATAACTGAATAACTCCGGCACCATACTTATAAGTCCGGAACTTGGTTGGTACCGACTGCCCTGTGGCGAAGTCCTTGAAGCTACGACCTTAGCCTGACGAGTCCGGACCGGTTGATCTATATCGTGGTTGGTAATGGACACGCCTGTGCTGTGCCACTACCCCGACCGTCTCCGCCACCTCTCGTTGACGACCTTCGGTACCTCACACCAGTATACTCATTGAAGCGTCTCGCTCCTTACATAACCCGTGATGCGACTACAAGTATAAGCTTGGGTGTACAATCATGATACTACCTAACGCCATGATCAAGTCTCAGCTAGACAATATATAGCTTTACATATTAAATATCTTTCCCGCAATCTTCGGTACCTTATACAATACTAATACACTCATGGCCTCTATATGACCTTACAGTTCACCTGGTTCGATTCAATTCGCCCACGAATTACAACTAAACACTAATTATTCCGGCGGTCCAACCCCAGCTAACCGTTCGCCCTTTATACGGTGGCTTGATGATCAAGGCACCTGCTGTGCACCCCCCAACACACAAGTGCTATAATAATATGCTTGAAGTATATACAAGGTTACCCCTTGGTGACTCACTAGCTACGCTCCTGCCTCTCCAGTGCATGAGCTACCGTCACCCAAGGTTATACCTAATACGGTTCACCCTATTGGTGACCGTTACCCTCAGTACCAGTCACTCGCTACGCCTATGCCTCTCCCGTGCATAGATACTATATTACGGGTGGTTAACAACATACGTTCAGCTTACACATGCCTTGTATCAACTGCCCACTATAGAGACATTGGTTCGGTCCCGACCCTATCACAATATAGCTACAATTCGATGATCTTGGCGATAATACGGCGCATGTCTATCCCTCTTGGCGATCACACTAACCGCCCCAGACATCAAGCGCTAAAGACTCTCCTTACTATAAACACACTTTCATAATGAACCGAAGACAAATAAAATTGCTTTACCAGGTTCATATGCCAATTTAACCTGTATAAATATTATCAACGCTTTCTTCCCAATACGCTACAGATAACTAAAGTTTATTTATTTATTTATTTAATGGATATCTTGACGATATCTTATTTACCGACGCCTCAACCTAATAAGGTCATGTGGCGTCGAAAACATTTGTAAAAATAAAAATTGTTTAAAAACGTGATCTATGTTAAAAGGTTACATTTTAAATAATATATATACTCGATAATCACAATAAGTTGCATTATAATCTATTTATAAGGTGAGTTTCTTTTAAAAAACCTAATATTGTACTTGGCAGTACTGAATCGAATAATTCTTGTATACTATTTGTATTAAAGTATGCATTCCTTGTAAAGATGAGGTCGGCACAGTGGAGCAAAAAGTGCTTCACTGTGAATATCTCATCACAAGGAATACATATGGGTTGTTCTTCTGCATTTAAAATATAAGAATGTGTAATCCAAGTGTGTCCAATACGACACCGAGTCAAACGAACTTGTTCTTTTCGGTTTAGTTTTGTACGATATGTACTTGAAAATATGGGTTTAATTTCATGTAACTTATTTCCAACTTGTTTGTCCCAATTTATTTGACATTTACTATCGACATATTTCCTAATATTGGATTTTAAATCCGTATGCGGTATTTTAGAGTTTGTTATTGGCAAGTCTAAAGCAGACTTTGCTAGAAAATCAGCTTCATCATTTCCTCGTATGTTTATATGACTGGGAATCCAACAAAAAACAACAGTTTTTGAGGAGCTAATAGATATGTATCTTTTAAAGATTTGTTGAATTAGGGGGTTGGAATGGTTTGGTTGTTTGAGAGATGTTAAAACCGACAAAGAGTCGGAAAATATAATAAATTTGTCGTTTTCGTTAACAGTTATAAGGGAAAGAGCTAGGTCGATAGCTTGTGTTTCTGCAGAGAAAATTGAACTGTCATCAGGTAATCTTACAGTACTTGATTTAGTATGGGTAACTGCTGCACATGCAACCTTTTCAAGTCTTTTTGAGCCATCTGTGTAGATGGATATATAATCTTTATATTTAGATTTTATTTCTAAAAATTTTGTTTTAAAAATATCTGGACTAGTTTCACTTTTCTTATTCTCATACAAATGAAGATCTAAAATAATGTTTGGGGTAGTCAAAGTCCACGGTTCTTTATTTAACAACTTGTTTTCTTGTATAATTGTTGTATCTATTTTTGCTTCTACTAATAATGGTTTAATACGGAGACCTAGTGGTTTTATGGCGGATGGAGAGTTTCCGTAAACTATTTTGTTTTTAGGCTCGAAAACGCAATTGAATGCAGGATTTTTGGGATTTGCAGCTAGTTTGGTTGTATATTGTAACGAGAGTTTCTCTCTCCGTATGTATAAAGAGGGTTCATTTGTTTCAGCATATAAGCTTTCTACGGGAGATGTGCGAAAAGCTCCTAGAGCCAGTCGTAGACCTTGATGATGTATTGTATCTAACTTTTTCAAGTAGGATTTTCTCGCCGATCCATACACAATGGATCCGTAATCCAGTTTGGAACGGATAAGTGATCTGTATAGATTTATAAGAACTGGACAATCGCTTCCCCAATTTGTATTGGAGAGCACCTTCAAAATATTTAGAGCTTTTAGACATTTCGTCCGTAGATAATTTATATGAGGTATGAATGTTAATTTTTTGTCAAATATAAGTCCTAGGAATTTTACTTCTTCTACTACAGGAATTTGTGAACCGTAAATTTTTAAATTTGGATCTGGATGTAATCCTCTCAATTGACAGAAATGTACGCATTGAGTTTTAATTTTAGAGAATTTGAAACCATTTTTGTTTGCCCAATCTTCAAGTTTATTTAGACATTGTTGGAGTTTTTGTTCAATGGTTTCCATATTTTTAGATTTGTAGAACATTACAAAATCATCTACATATAAGGAGCAATCTGTTTCGTTTAAACATTTCACAATGCTATTTATTTTAATATTAAAAAGTGTTGGGGATAAAATACTACCTTGAGGCACCCCTTGCTCTTGTTTGTATGTATCGGAGAGCGTTGAGCCAATTCTTACTTTAAAATTTCTATTTGATAAAAAATTGGCAATAAAATTTGGCAAGTGGCCTTTCAGACCAAAATCGTGTAAATCTTTGAGAATACCATATTTCCATGTGGTATCATATGCCTTTTCTAAATCGAAAAAAACTGCTACCAAATGTTCTTTTTTGATGAAGGCATTACGAATATAAGTTTCTAGTCTTACTAGATGATCAGTTGTACA
>JABXNX010000445.1:0-17137 GCA_014843695.1 Archivesica marissinica | reverse complement strand
CATCAGCCCTGCGAATTGGGTGGATCCTACCTCCAATCTAGCACTCATCAGCCCTGCGAAGTGGGTGGATCCTACCTCCAATCTAGCACTCATCAGCCCTGCGAAGTGGGTGGATCCTACCTCCAATCTAGCACTCATCAGCCCAGCGAAGTGGGTGGATCTTACCTCAAATCTTACACTCCTCCGCCCTGGTAACACGCTGGACTGGTAATCCAGGGACTTTAAACCGAGGTCTCGCGTCGGTGCTGTACACCGTGCACGTAAAAGAACCAGAAGAGACTCTGGAATGGGTCTTTGTCTGTATCATTGCACTATCCTCCATAAATCTAAAATGACTAATATCTTCAGCAGGCGTCGCTCATATGGGCAACCGGTAGCGGCGATAAATAACACGTGTCTAGGAATGCTACACACGCAACACCCTGCCCGAGGACAATATATCTCCTGTGTATATACTTGTTACTTTCTCATTATGGTGATAACATAATCTAACTGTGATACGACCTCTCAGAATAGAACAACCAGGAAACAGTATCTGTGATGCAGCTGAAGACGAAACCCATTTCTTGATTAACTGTGTATTTTATATGCAACGAGTTTCATCAGTCTTGTGCTATCTGACCTACAGCTATAATTATGTTTAGCTGATGCGAATAAACCTGCGTATATAGTAAACAATTAACCCGGACAGGTGGCCACATATTCTGTACTAGCTTACAAGTGTGTTTTACGTTTGTTTATCGTCGCTACCGGTTGCCCATATGAGCGACGCCTCCTGAAGATATTAGTCATGTTGACGATTAACCCGGAAATGTGGCCACATATGCTGTACAAGCTTACACATAAGATACAGTGTGTTATATAAACGTTAAACACCGTAAACTTGAGGTGAGCCGTAACTATTGTTGTTAAAACTCGTTGCCTAACACAGTTGCTTCAACATACTAAATATATATATTGACAATAAACAATGCCATGACGCGTATATCAAACATAATTATATATATATATATTGACAATAAACAATGCCATGACGCGTATATCAAACATAATTATATATATATATATTGACAATAAACAATGCCATGACGCGTATATCAAACATAATTATATAGATATATATTGACAATAAGCAATGCCATGACGCGTATATCAAACATAATTATATATATATATATATTGACAATAAGCAATGCCATGACGCGTATATCAAACATAATTATATATATATCAGGGCCGTCGCTGGAGCTATTTTGATGATACGCACTGCCAGATATGCGTGTTTGTCGAGTGAGTATAGCGAGCGAGTACGCTAGGGGGGTAGATTTTTTTTGTAACGAGGAAGCAATTTCCTGCATTTCAATGCATTTTGTAACATACAATTGTAGGACTAAAGTTCTTACGACAATCCGTATAAACTATAAAGGTATAAATTAAGGCTAGATGTATTATATACATGATCTATCGCCCTTATCAATTAAACAAGCACGTAAAATAGCACAAACTAAATTTCGAGATGCACCTTAATTTATTTGCAATGGGCTCAATTATTCCACCACTGCACACACATCACGGCGCCTATGTATCCCTACTACCCCCGAGGTTTTAATGCATTTTTGGAGTTTTCATTTTTTTCATTTTCTGAGACCAATGATACGCACGTGCGTACTTGCGTATGCGCAGCGACGGGCCTGGATATATATTGATAATAAGCAATGCCATGAATCGTATTTCAAACATAATTATATAGATATATATTGACAATAAACAATGCCAGAAATCGTATATCAAACATAATTATATAGATATATATTGATAATAAACAATGCCATGAATCTTATATCAAACATAATTATATAGATATATATTGACAATAAACAATGCCAGAAATCGTATATCAAACATAATTATATAGATATATATTGACAATAAACAATGCCAGAAATCGTATATCAAACATAATTATATAGATATATATTGACAATAAACAATGCCAGAAATCGTATATCAAACATAATTATATAGATATATATTGACAATAAACAATGCCAGAAATCGTATATCAAACATAATTATATAGATATATATTGACAATAAACAATGCCAGAAATCGTATATCAAACATAATTATATAGATATATATTGACAATAAACAATGCCAGAAATCGTATATCAAACATAATTATATAGATATATATTGACAATAAACAATGCCAGAAATCGTATATCAAACATAATTATATAGATATATATTGACAATAAGCAATGCCATGAATCGTAAATCAAACATAATTATATAGATATATATTGACAATAAACAATGCCAGAAATCGTATATCAAACATAATTATATAGATATATAGATATATATTGACAATAAGCAATGCCATGAATCGTAAATCAAACATAATTATATAGATATATATTGACAATAAACAATGCCAGAAATCGTATATCAAACATAATTATATAGATATATATTGACAATAAACAATGCCAGAAATCGTATTTCAAACATAATTATATAGATATATATTGACAATAAGCAATGCCAGAAATCGTATTTCAAACATAATTATATAGATATATATTGACAATAAACAATGCCAGAAATCGTATATCAAACATAATTATATAGATATATATTGACAATAAGCAATGCCAGAAATCGTATTTCAAACATAATTATATAGATATATATTGACAATAAGCAATGCCAGAAATCGTATTTCAAACATAATTATATATATATATATTGATAATAAGCAATGCCATGAAGCGTATATTAAACATAATTAGTTTAAACAGTATTTATTTGTTCTATTACATATTTATGTATACATATACAAATGTCATAAAATAATTGTAATACAAAAAGGATCTGAAAACAAGCTTTATACAAAGCTTATATAAATTCATTTCCATGGTAAACAAAGTCTTGGTATCCAATTAAAGAAATTATGTGTATAATGAAATTATAAATACTTTTTATTGTAAAGTTGTGATAACGTTTGTTTCAAACAAAAATATAGTCCATAATTATGTTCCGGTAATAATTGAAATTGCTGCAAAGTATTTGAATACTACAAGTTCTCATCCCAGCCCATCCGTGTGTTCGTAGATCAAGTTGTGAATCGCTTAGAGGCAACAATGAATTGTTGTACTTTGTGAAAGAGGTGCACGTTTAGCTCGTTACTGAGTCTTTCGTTGCCGTAGATAAGATTGTTATAGGTTAATGGACATGGTAAGTTAGCAAGGTAAGTTTGTCGGATGTTGATATAGTTGCGACAGTATAAAAAGTAATGGTTTGCCGTTTCAATTTCACCGCATGCACAATTTGGGTTGTTTACGATGGATTTACGAAAGAGGTCGTAATTTAATGAGCTACATCCAAGACGTATACGAGTATGCAACACTTGACCAGTTCTGCTACCAGTCTGGTAAAATGATGGAGGTTTAGTGACGTTAGTGCTAAGCTGTTTCTTGAACGCTGCTATGGAAGGACTTGATTTAGTTGTTTGAGGAAGAGTGTTCCAATCCTTTATTACTGAAGGGAGAAAGGAATTTTGATATAACTGAGTACGGCAGTGAATTAATGGTGTGTTGGAGTCATTTCTTAGGTTATATCTAGTTTGTGTAGTTTCGGGTATGAGATCTACTAAGTAGTTCGGGGTCAAGTTGTTATTCATTTTGTAAAATAAGACTAACTTGTGTTGTTTTCTTCTAGTTGCCAACGTTTCCCATTTTAAATCGGTGTAAAGGTTAATTATACTGCATAACTTAGTAGCTCCTGTGACGATTCGAGCAGCCTCTAATTGAATTGATTCAAGTTCGCGCTTATGTTCTTCAGTGCAGTTATCCCATATGACGTCGCCGTGTTCGAGTAGAGGTCTTATGAATGTGAAATATAGACGTTCAATGGATTTTCGATTCAGAATGAATTTAAGGGGGCGTAAGAGTCCCAAGCGTTGCCAAGCGCGATTAACGATTGACTGGGCTTGTGATTGCCATTTACCGTCTTTTGAAAATGTAATACCCAAGTGCTTGTGTTCGTCTACGTTCTGTATTGGAGTGTTGTTCATAAATAGGTCAGGATGATGGGGTTTGTTTTGTTTTCTAGACACTGTCATTGTTTCAGTATTAGATGGGTTGAAGTCAACTAACCAAGTGGATGCCCATGAATGTATCTTACTTAGGTCAATGTTAAGCAATCTAGCAGTTGTAGTAGGATCATCGACAATTAAATAAAGGCTTGTATCGTCTGCAAATAGCCGTATTCTAGAATTAATTTCTGTAACGATATCGTTGATATAGACAAGGAAAAGAAAGGGCCCAAGAATTGACCCCTGTGAACACCGGCCATGACTTTGCCGCATGAAGAGTTAGAATTGTTTAGGACTACCCGTTGCTCTCGGCTGGAGAGATATGAAGAGAACCATTGTAAAAGGGTGTTTCGGATGCCCATAGAAGCTAGTTTGGTGAGAAAGCCCCAATGCCATACACGGTCGAATGCCTTGGATATGTCACAGAAGACAACTCGAATTTCTTTACCTTGGTCTAGAGCTTTGCATATATCATTATATATGTAGACAAGTTGATTTACTGTCGAATCCCCACGAATGAATCCTGATTGAAATGGTGTTAAAATATTGTTCTCAATAATAAAATTATACAAATACTTATGAACACAACGTTCCATTATTTTTCCTAACAGCTTAATAAAGATATGGGTCTGTAATTTCCTGGATTTGTAGGATCTCCTTTTTTTGTATATGGGAGTAACATTAGCTCTTGTCCATTCATCTGGAAAGTATGATTTGCTTAACAAGTTGTTGAAGTATGTAGACAGGGGTATAGATAGTTCATTAACAGCTTCCTTCAGGAGGCGAGGACTTATTTTGTCTGGACCAGATGCCTTGGATGCGTCAACTAATGAGATAGCGTCAATTACGTCTCGTGGTGTTATATGTATTTTGGTTAAGCTGTTGTCAGTAATTGGGTTTATATCTGGTGGATTTTGATTATTGTCTTTGACAGTTGACTGTTCGCAGAAAAATGTATTAAGGAGCTTGGCCTTTTCTGTTTCCGATGTTGCCTCCTGGTTTTGAAATTGTAAGTTTGGTACAGTAGTTGACTTATTGTCGTTAATAAAACGTTTTACCAGATTAAACCAGTGTTTTGCAGTTAATGAGTTGTCGTTAAGCTTTTCAGTAAGGTTTTGTTTGTACTTGAGTTTTGCTTTTCTAATTTCTTTTGTGACATTATTTCGTTTCTCGCGGAAATGTTGCCAATGAAGTTCAGAGTTTGATGACTTTGCTTTCCTATGGATTCTGTTTCTTTGTCTTATTAATGTACGGATATTACTTTTGAACAAGGGACGTCATTTGGTCTAATTGTTACTGTTTTGTTTGGTATTGATTGTGAAGCTGCAAAAAGTATTTCTTCGGTAATTGTATGGGCAATGTTGTAGGTTTTCATTATGGAGGATGGAGTCCCAGTCAGTTATTCCCAATATGTTTCTGTATTTATCATAATCACCTTGATCATATTTCCATATATTGCGTTTAAAGGAGGATGATGTAGGTTTCTCGAATTTTAAAACAACAACAATAGGGCAATGGTATCTAATCAAGTCTGGTATGGAGGGGTCGTTTACAAAGCTGGTAAGTACATGTTTTGCATTCTTTACGATAATAAGATCAATTGTGGAACTAGAGGTTTCTGTATAGTGCGTTGGTTCTGTAATTAACTGTTGCAAATTATATGATGAGACTAGGTTGTTAATTTTGTTACCTTGATTGTCTGCAATATTAATATTGAAGTATCCAGCAATTATTATGTTTTCATAGTTTGTGTTATATGCCCTATCTATACTCTCTTCAATTAGTGACCAGTAATCGTTGTTTGAACTAGGGGGTCTGTAGAAGCCGCCAATTAATATATTTTTATTGTCAAATTTAGTTTCTATCCAAATAGCCTCTAGTCCGTTAATAGAGAGTTGATTGCACATAGACCCATGCAGGCCTTCTCGAAGGTAAATGGCCACTCCACCGCCAATTTTGCCTACACGGTCATGCCTAAAGGGTATACCAAAGTTGGGGATTTTGATTTCTGTATTATCAATTTCGGGATTTAGCCAGGTCTCAGAAAATATTAGTACGTCATAAGATTGTGCTTCTATTTCTAGAATATCTATTTTGGGACGGAGACTTTGGATATTTAAATGCATAATAGAAAGACCATACTTTAATAAATCTGTAGCTGTTGTACTATTTGCTAGGGTTGAGTCGAGGTCATCAGGTCCTGGATTTGGATGGATGTCAACAGAGAGATGCAAAACTAACCGTTTCCAAGAGAATATTACATTTTCTAACATGCTTAGTTTCACAGTAGTTTTCTTTGGATATAATAAGTACATTGTTGCTTCCCTACGCGCGTTGACCGAATGTTTGAAGATTAAGTTATACATTCGTAGATAGTCACGTATCGCGAGGCCATCGCGCGGCGGCGCGATTCACTACCTGATGGACCACGGACACACGGGCGGAGCAGGATAATAGAATACAAAGCGCAACAAAGTTGTGCTAGATATGGATGACTGTGCAGCGTGATTGTTTACGGACAATAAATATGAGAAGGAAAAAAATCAAATAAATAAGTAAAAGAAGAGTTGCTATTGTTGGATTGTTTCAAATTGGACGATTTGTTACATCAGAAATACATTTCTTGTAATTATGGGAATTACAGTTACCACAATATTCTAAGATTGAAAATTCGTAACAGTTCACCTGCGTGCGTATGAAAACAAATATAGGAACATTTCTTAAAATAAGTACATTAAAAAGAGTACATTAAAATGTACATGCAAGTCCATACGTCAATATCAGTATATGACTATGATGTATGTACTTGCATGATAATACAGATATATACACATTCGCATAACCTTATAAACTTAATGAACACAATCGCTGAAGCATCGGACCGTGATGTACTTGCATGATAATACAACCCACATATACACATTCGCATAACCATATAAACTTAAAGAACAAAATCGCTGAAGCATCGGGCCGTGAGCCCGTGATCGGTTAAATAGACAATGCGTGGAACGGTGCGTGGAACGGTGTCCATCGGACCGCGAACGGTTATATAGACAATGTGTGGAACGGTGTGCATCGGACCGCGGTCGGTTAAATAGACAATTTGTGGAACGGTGTCCATCGGACCGCGAACGGTTATATAGACAATGTGTGGAACGGTGTGCATCGGACCGCGGTCGGTTAAATAGACAATTTGTGGAACGGTGTGCATCGGACCGCGGTCGGTTAAATAGACAATTTGTGGAACGGTGTGCATTATTTGTAATTAAATAATCTAAGCGCGATCTAATAAATAAGCAATTGCACGAAAGAGTATACAATGTCTAGTTGAGTTTCAGGAATAAAATATGAATAAGTAATTCGTAGTTTCTATGCCAAATGTTTGTTTCAGTAAAGAATAATAACATTATTGTCAGAAGGGTAATCCCTATACCAGTCGAAAAGTACACTAACTTACGTGGATTATGTCATTGTATTGCAACAATCAAGTCACATGATGCGATCCTCGGCACAATGTGTATTGTTATATGAAGAGTCAGTTCTATATTCAATAATGATCACTTGTTATAACGGGACAGTAGCACAACTACCTCAATGTTGCCTTATAAGGCGTATCATAACACAGCGAGTATTACACATATGGTCAGGTCAAGTCAAGAACTATTGTCAACTAAGAGTTTGAACTGGCTCAAGCTTATGTAATTATTTTGCTATTAGGTCATGAAGCTATAAATAGTAAAATAGATAAGATATCTATAGTCTGTATTCTATAGTACTAAATAGCTGTAACAGCAGATCAGTTTTTTCTAGAATAAAGTAGGGAATTTAATAATTAAGACAACTTAGCAAATAATATGAATGTACCCTGAGTGCAGGATATCTGTGCTGTTCACGGGGTTACTCGTGAGTTTATTAAGTGGTTTCGGAGAAATTTCTTTTAAAAAACTTGTGTGACACGGCCTTGCATACAAACTATACAGTGTGTAGTGCGACCCAGCTTTACATACAAACTATACAATGTCAAGCTATACAATCTGTAGCAGAATAAACTGGTTTCTTTGAATACGTACGGTCTATCAATAATAAACAGTGTATCTATAATAAACCCTATGACATACATTTGAGTTTAGGAAGGAAAGTATATTACAGAAATGTCAGACATAGACAAGTTATTGTTAAATGTATTAGGGCTATTTTGCTTCTATTCGTACCAACAGATCACAGTGATCTGGACATTTACAATACTTTATTAATTCAACAGTCTTTCGACAAATATTTATGAAAAAGATTATTTACAGTAATATATGGACAAGACATTTTGTGTCAACTGTTGTCATAATATTACCAGCATAATGACATAGTCTGCTAAGGAATACACGTGCATAAGGTAAGTACGTTATAGTTTATTTACGATACACTGTATATACTGTATATGACCTATTTAACGGTTGAACAATCACATGTGCTATATTCTAGTGTTTGTAAACAGCTAGTTTGACAGCTGTCAAACATATTTGATGTTGCATCAGTTGATACACCTGTTGTTGCCTACTGCCTAATAAGCTGAGGGAGTCTTCCCTTCTCTCAACGACCTGATCGAGTCCATGTCTTTGATACGTATCTTCGACTCGTCCTTTGCATTTACCTTGAATGACCCATAAACGTTGCACCCAGCAACCCATGTTTTTGACAGTTTCGATTGACGGACAAGTTGATGCGCTTCGTACGCCAGCATCTCACGGAATCTAGTTAAGTTCTCTTGCACGAATATACCTGTTCCAAGTTTCTTTCTCGATTCATATAACCGTTGGCGTGCCTTTGAATTTGTGAATTTAATGATCACTTTTCGGTTGTAATTATCCCTGGGACGCCCTACTCTGTGGCATTTATCTATGTCTCTGGCTGTTATTCCAATACTTGATCCGTCCGGATGTGTAATCTTTGCAATATGGTTGAGGATCTTTTTCTCGACGTTGTCGGTGGTGTCGCCTGGGATACCCGAGATATCCAAGTTCATGCGTCGGCCATATTGTTCGAGGTCGTCGAGTTCGGCCCTGACATCGGATAAGGACCCCTCAATGAATCGTTGGCCTCCTTGAGGGACGCAATTTCTTGGCGTAGGCTGGCCGTTTCACTTACTACCATTGCTTTAAATTGCACCTTCAGCTCTTCTACTAAGCTAGTCTTAATTTCGTTTGCCAAGATGTTACCTATCTCCTGCAAATCTGATTTAGTAAATTTGTCGGCCATGTTGGATTTTACACTATTCTCGGTATCAAGTTCGAAATCAACGTTAATTTCCGAGTGTTCTGTGAAGAGAATGTTATCAATATCGCTGTCAATTTTGTGTTTCTTAAGCCACTCTTTATCTATAGGAGAAGACTCGTTTCGTTTCCTTTTATCATGCACTGATGGAGTGTGGGGTGTGGCCTCTTCACTGCAGTCAGACATACCATACAGGAAACTGTCTAATTACTGAATTAATGTCAAATTCATAACAAAATATGGTCTGCTATACTATTCTGATGATGTCAGAAACATTTGTAGTCTACAATCCCTCAAACAAATCTTCTATTCCATATTTCGATTCTTTTTTCCGTCAGTGATCTAAAATACCGCCATTACTATTTTTAACCGGAAGTCATTAACATAATTATATAGATATATATATATATATTGACAATAAACAATGCCATGACGCGTATATCAAACATAATTATATAGATATATATTGATAATAAACAATGCCATGAATCGTAGACTAAACATAATTATATAAGTGTGTTCATTTCGTATGCAGTGTATATTGAATATTTAGATTGCAATAAAATATACTTGAAAATAAAAACGCTAAACATTATATTAATCTAGGTGATGTCGATTCGATATTCTAGAATGGGAAGAGATTCGTAGAAAGCAATGCGCTATAATGTGTAGTCTGTTGTTTTCATGTACATGTAGCTTGAAGAAGTGTACCAGTAAGATATATATATGCGAGGTTAATTACATGACGTACACAATAAATGTTTTCAAATCTTTCTGGCTGTACTACATACATATATATGTTTTACGCCTTCATAAGCACCATTTTTGGGCTATATCTTCTTCATGACATAGTATATTAACAAAACCTTTTAACAGTATTAACGTATAACGTCAAATCATCACCTCTATATATAGGGTTAAAACACAAGTCGTGTTCATTCACCATGCTTTAATATTCCAATATATAATCTAACTTGATGTACAGTACACGAGGACGGGAGCTGGTATAATTATATTGGAAACATGTGGTGTTTCAAGCCGGTTAATTACACTTGACAAGTCGTGACATGCTTATAAAAAGTATCCTATTTTACTCCGACTGGAACCAGTAATACATGTAAATGTCACATAGACACATCATCGCATTGTAGTTTCCATTTCTACCAAGCAGAATACATGTATGTATATTTGGAATTGAATAAAAGACACTGAAAAGATAATCAATGAACTATATATTTATTTACATAATATTATGCATGCAATATAGAGATCCTACCTATGCACTTGTTTGGGAATCTGCCTCGTTTTGATGACATATTCTGACCAGGACAGTGTAATAATCTCTCTCGCACAAATACCTTGCCTATTGCCAACTCGGTTAATCTTTGAATCGGAGTGTGCGTCAAATTTCTTTACACATTTGCCAACTTGCCTATTGCCAACTCTGTTAATCTTTGAATGGGAGTGGACATTTCAACTTTCTTTACACAATTGCCAACTTGCATATTGCAAACTCGTTTAATCTTTGAATCGGAGTGGACATTTCAACTTTCTTTCAAATTGTTTCATTGATTTCAATGAATTATCAATTCATCGATTATAACATATTCGTTGTGCCTCGTTGGTACATATATATGCATTTAGGTTAAGACCAAATGCCAGTTTATTAATTAGATAAGTTAATATCGTATGCCTATATATAATATGAGAAATGGCGAATCCAGATTGCCTCAATTTTAATGCACGTTTTATTAGTGAAACATCAATTAATCTGAACAATGTAAATATGCAATAGATGGTTTCAAGTTTTTAAAAAGTTGCAACTTTTATTTATTTTACAACTATTGCGAAGCATATTCTAACAACTTATATTAATCACTCTCGTTGGCGCGGATGAACGCATATACCTGGTCATTCGTATGGGAGGAAACCGGAGTACCCGGAGAAATCTCATCTGTCCGATCACAGGTCGGTGACCTAACTAGAACCTACTGACGAGTGTTAGATTAGAATGATAAGAGTGTGTCTGTGTTTTGGCATACTACTATGCACCGGAAATTAGCAGAATTAGTAGTGCCAGTTTTATAATAAGATAAACATAATATGTCTGCTTGCTTGGGTCAGATCTAAGCTTCTGAAATGAGCATAACAGGCTGGACTATTTTAATACTCTCCATAGTGTGTAATTTCATGTCTTGTTCCGGACCGTAGCCAGATCTCTCTAACAACGATGAAGCGAACACTTGAACGAGGATCGCTTGTCCATCGATTGAGCGAAGCGAATGATTAGACCGGAGGTGGGGCTGGGTAAGGACACGCCCCCTAATTTTTATGGAAATTAAGATGCCATTTCCTGCATTCTGCCACATTGTAAATACAATTATTAACTTCCATTTTCAGCATTTTGCACGACAAAAGCACAGTATACGTTTGGTTTCAACAGTTGGTTTATTCTTATCGACACAATTTAGTAAATCACCGTGACAATTATACTGTCATGAGCTTGCAAAATGTATGCAATTTTGTAATATAATTATGTTTGAAAGGAGGAAATAATGTTTCAAGTCAGTTCAGTTTACAATTAAATGACCTGTACATGTAGTATATTTCTTACACAAAACAAGGTACATGAAACATAACATGCTTGGAAAACATTATTCTATTCGTTTCCAAACATTATATACCGGTTCTCTAAAACAACAATGTTTTAAGTATTTTATATAATTGTGATCATGGTAATCCGCCAATTTATACGCCAGAACACATAAGCGCAACACCCGCAGCGATTCTTGAGTGTATTTGTTAAGCAATACCATTATATTCTGCTATATAGAATAGATCAATGGGTAAGTAGTAGCTTTTCCTTTACTAGTATATGCGATTATTTACTTAGTTATGAATAATATCCTATTTGTTGTCGTTATTTGCCTACGACAATAATGTTTACCACGCATGTTGATACGACATGTTTCCAGTCTGATATTATCTTGTGCTGGTGTCATGAGGAAGCTAGGGCTCAAGCTAATATTAAGTTACCTTTGTTCGATGCCTGATATAAACTAGCCACGTAATAACCTCTAAATACTTAGAGGTTATTAAACCGCGGTTATTAAACCGAGGGCCAATATCGGATAGGTGCGCCAATATCCACAAATGGCCCACCGCAGCCGTTTAATAACTTCTTTATTGCATACCTTAACGGTTTGAGTTGTAGCCTTTGTGTGTCCGTTTTTCATTTTCTCTACATAGCCGTATGTTTCTACTGCTGTTATTTGCTTATTTCGCTCAGCCATTTTACCGTCAAGAGACAACAATCTGTCTGACAACGACTTTAGTGTTGCTTCGGCGGCCATGTTTACACAATGTAGTTACTATGTTGTTGCTACCTGTAATACGTGCTCGTGATTCGTTCTCGGCGCGTGCCGGGCCAATATCGAATATCGGCCCGGCATGCACCGATATTGGCCCGGCAGAGCCGAACATCGAAATAATTATATTTCCCGCGTCGACCAGATATTTTGCTTTTCTACCATTAAATTTGTTCTATTTATAGTAACGTATGCAATAAATGCATGTATGATCTTTGTACCTTAGGCAATACGTCTACATCCAAAAATAATGTAAAATTATAATTGCTCTTTCCTGTAAATTATGTTTTTTTAAAAACAATTCTGAGTCGCCATTAATACGATGTTTTATGTGTTATATTATATGACATTTTTGCAGTACATTATATATACTAATTATATGAACTTAAGTTGTTGTATAAAGTTGAATGTTGACTTTGTCGACACAAGTTTTCATATAGGATGCACAATTTGCATTACCATGTTCGAGTTAGAATATACGTACGCACGCGTGGAAATGAGTCAAATTCGGGACACGTGTCAATGGGGTTATCAAGACAACACAACAGTCCCACAGGTCTGTTAATTTAATCAAAATATCAAATGTAATCTTTTTTCTTCTAATAATAATCACTGCGCAGCACAGCTTTACATCTCTAAGGAGGACTGCTCTATTGTGGTGCCAATCAGTGCGCAGCACAGCTTTACAACTCTAGGGAGGACTGCTCTATTGTTGTGCCAATCATTGCGCAGCACAGCTTTACAACTCTAGGGACGGCTGATCTCTTGTGGTGCCAATAATTGCACAGCACAGCTTTACAACTATAGGGAGGACTGCTCTATTGTTGTGCCAATCATTGCGCAGCACAGCTTTACAACTCTAGGGAGGACTGCTCTATTGTGGTGCCAATCATTGCGCAGCACAGCTTTACAACTCTAGGGAGGACTGCTCTAGTGTGGTGGCAATCATTGCGCAGCACAGCTTTACAACTCTAGGGGGACTGCTCTATTGTGGTGGCAATCATTGCGCAGCACAGCTTTACAACTCTAGGGAGGACTGCTCTATTGTTGTGCCAATCATTGCGCAGCACAGCTTTACAACTCTAGGGAGGACTGCTCTATTGTGGTGGCAATCATTGCGCAGCACAGCTTTACAACTCTAGGGAGGACTGCTCTATTGTGGTGGCAATCATTGCGCAGCACAGCATTACAACTCTAGGGAGGACTGCTCTATTGTTGTGCCAATCATTGCGCAGCACAGCTTTACAACTCTAGGGAGGACTGCTCTAGTGTGGTGCCAATCATTGCGCAGCACAGCTTTACAACTCTAGGGAGGACTGCTCTATTGTTGTGGCAATCATTGCGCAGCACAGCTTTACAACTCTAGGGAGGACTGCTCTATTGTGGTGCCAATCATTGCGCAGCACAGCTTTACAACTCTAGGGAGGACTGCTCTATTGTGGTGGCAATCATTGCGCAGCACAGCATTACAACTCTAGGGAGGACTGCTCTATTGTTGTGCCAATCATTGCGCAGCACAGCTTTACAACTCTAGGGAGGACTGCTCTAGTGTGGTGCCAATCATTGCGCAGCACAGCTTTACAACTCTAGGACTGATCTCTTGTGGCGCCAAACAGAATTTACACATTTATAATTCTTCAGTTCGGCAATGTTCAACAGTTGCTCTATATTTCTGGATAAGCCTATTTAGCCTCTTTGTTCTAGTCTGTTTCGTCGGTTTATCTGCGGTGTGGTAAATGGCGAATAAAGGGTGACTATTTGGGTACACTTTGTCTGCTACCAAAACACACTCATCAGGGAATGGCAATTCAATACCGCCGATGTTTGTTAGCAAATTGTAGTGCTGTGCACCATTTAAATGACCCAGATATCCAGATTCTATGTGGCATAATAATCCCTCGTTGTCGACAATAATCGGGGTATGAACACAATGATAGTGTCTATGCCCCAAGTAAAACTGCTCTTGGGGTTCATTCATCGGACGCTGTATGTCACGTGATGGTCCATCAATGGCACCTACTGAAATACTTAACCCACCCACCTTCCTATTCTCAAACGCCGCGCTTCTATAGATGGTCATAGAATTAACTTACATAATATCTCCTCCAAATTGGGTAAAATCCCTGTAAGTTCAGCTGTAACAGTTGCTACGCTTACACCGAATATAATGGCCAGGCTGGAAAGTGTGGGACACTGCCCAATCCATATGCAAAATAACAGTATCTTGTTGATATTACTAAGCCATTGCCTTGTAAGAGGCTGTAGTCCTGATTCGAACATTACCTGCAGCATTGTTTCCGGCGTTTCACATGTATAGTAGAAAAACTGACATATGTTGAAGACATCGCGTCCCTCGTACACGTTGTTATCCCCTGTAATTAGATAACGGTGTTGTGTTACTAAATAAGTGATGTGATATTGGCCCTGTTATTTCTCTGTGTGCAGTAGTATATGCACGAGACCCCAAGGGGCCAACTATCAAATACAGTAGCTTCTTTAATTACAATTTTGTAACATAATTGTGTGACAGTGCCAAGAGTTCTAAAACAATTAATATCTGAGGGTCCATCGCAAATAATCCATATTAACATTGAGTCGTGTTCGCAAGACATATTAGTTCTTAATCGCAACACTTGGCATCTCATCACATACATATGTTTGGGTTCATTCTGTATTATGTTTTCCAATGTTGGCATGATTAATTATATACGTCAAGGTACTATAACCATCGACTATGATAGAATCAACTGACGTAAAAACGTCAAAGCAGTTGTAAATTGGAATAAGACTTTATTAAAGCAGCATTGCATCGTAATAAAGGATGTTTTGGGTAAACTATAAATACTAATGTGTGTGTGTTTACAAAAATAGAAATAGTCGCTCAGAAACGATAACATTCCAATAAATTTAAACCATCGTATACGCGAATTTGTTTATCAACACACTAAATGTCAACACACACAGCGCGCATGCGTGAAACAACAGAGGATGTAGAAAACAACGTATATATTTTGAACATGAAAGACTGTCTATCTATATAATATTATCTATCTTCTAATGTCGAACCCCTCGTGGGGATGTAGAAATGTGCCTAAAAGACTTAGCTAACAGAGGTATGAATCAACATATCAAGTAATTTAATTAAAGAAGACAACATGGGACAAATGGGGACGATGCATTCCGAATGTAAACAAGTGCGGACAATGCGTTCCCGTTGTAAACAAGTGCGTTACCGATCGACTCGGAAAGTCCTACTTTTATCGCAAAAAAACACTGTTTACCAAATGAACATAAGCATACAAAGTGTAATGTTAGAATGTGTAGCAGCATTGCTACCCATACGTAAAACTTTTCAAATATCTATTATTTCATACGATGTAATGCTGCTTTAAATGATGGAAGTAACTACAGGCATAACGACACGTAAGTTACGTGTTGATACCGCGGATGAATTATAATAAATAAAGGATATAGATTGCAAGATAAAATACCATGAAACAGCCTCTGTAGCACATCTAGCATAGTATTTGAGTGGTCATTGAATATTTTATGCTGAACACTTATCGTTTTATGAGCAATTCGTCTTTCCCTACCCCTTAAATTTCAATGTTTTGCCGTATCAGCAAATTTCTGAAAATGTGTTAAAATTGGCGGATTTTGGAAACAGATTTTTTATACATCCAACCTGGGCAGGTGTACCTCCCTATATACAAGCTATCTGGGGTGGATGACAACCCTATATACATCCAACCTGGGCAGGTGTACCACCCTATACACAAGCTATCTGGTGGTGGGTGTAACTCCTCTTTCACAAAATGATTATGTCATTTTGGGATCCTGCCTCTCTACTATAGGTTCTGGGACGGACACCAGAAGCGTACGCAATTACAGCGTAGTTATATCCATATACTCTATCGCATCATCCGGTGGAGGATGGATCAGCGCTGGTAGTAACGCCAACAGAAGCCGTCGATAGTTAATGCGCTCCAAGTTAGCACTGACAGCAGTGATGCCAATCATTATTAATAACAATATTTTAGTTTTTTAGCAGGTTTAATTGAATAGAATGATTGATGTGGTCTGCAACTTGGTGTGTTCAGTGAAAGCTCTGTTATAACTAGCCTGGGTTGTTGTGTTCAGTGAAAGCTCTGTTATAACTAGCCTGGGTTGTTGTGTTCAGTGAAAGCTCTGTTATAACTAGCCTGGGTTGTTGTGTTCAGTGACAGCTCTGTTATAACTAGCCTGGGTTGTTGTGTTCAGAGAAAGCTCTGTTATAACTAGCCTGGGTTTTTGTGTTCAGTGAAAGCTCTGTTATAACTAGCCTGGGTTGTTGTGTTCAGTGAAAGCTATGTCATAACTAGCCTGGGTTGTTGTGTTCAGTGAAAGCTCTGTTATAACTAG
>JABXNX010000128.1:35978-87316 GCA_014843695.1 Archivesica marissinica | reverse complement strand
AATATGTATATTGCTTATATCTCTACCTGGTCCGCACAAAGTGAATATGTATATTGCTTATATCTCTACCTGGTCCGCACAAAGTGAATATGTATATTGCTTATATCTCTACCTGGTCCGCACAAAGTGAATATGTATATTGCTTATATCTCTACCTGGTCCGCACGGACAATATTTACATCCCCAATCGTCCTCCATGAGACACCAGGCCGGACACACAATGTCCTCCATGATACACTCAGACTGAGCTGCTGATACGTGTTCTCCTCGCATATTGCTACCCGTAAATGCCATGGGCGATCCCATCAGCATAGAGTAGGCAGGGTGCTGCATTTGGCTGGCGTATCTCGCTTGTCGAAACGTATGGTTACTTCGCTCATTGTTGTCGTCTATGTACAGAAAATGATAAATATCGCACGATCATACAAAAACAAACTTGCAATGTTCATTTTAGCACGATGCTCGCCCACATGATTCACCGGTGGCGAGGGTAAATAATTAGCGCAATCATCATCATCATCATATTAGCAGTGTATGACATTTGGATAGAACTCTGTCTCGTGTCTATAAACAAGTCAACCTAAATGTTATAGCTATGTCTTGACAGCTTTTAAAATACATTAATGGGTTATACTACGACAAATAGAATTCGCAATTCCATGGAGAAATAAGTTTCAACTGAACTATTTTACTGGCTAAAGAGCTGGGGTTGGGGAGAACAGTCTGTGTTGCAGACCAGTGGTTAATGCTGCAATTAAGCTCATTACCTCACACCAAGAGAGTTCATCAAGACACTATACACTAGGAACCTCAAAGAGCAGGGTCGGTAAGTGGCAGAGAAATCCACCGATGATTTCTAATCAAGGGAACCACTTTACAGTAGAAGCCATGGATAAAAAGAACCCGGGTTCTCACCAATGCAACCCTGATTCGATCCTCGGACCGGGGAGTATGTGAGATGGTACGGTGGTCGCCAGATCGGACAGGTGGGTTTTCTCCGGGTACTCCGGTTTCCTCCCACGCGAATGACCACATATACGCTTTCATCCGCGCCAACGAGAGTGATTAATATAAGTTGTTAGAACTTGCTTCGCAATCGTTTTAAAATAAAGTTATTAAAATAAAAATTATTATAAAAAAAGTCACCAAGACTTCGCTAGAATTGCTACAATGAATTCGCAGAGGGCTCGACAAATAGATGAACTTAGCTTGGGTTCCAGTCTGTCGAATTTTCAATTTTGAACTCTACAAAATGATGTTATGTCTGAAACTCAAAACGGCTTGGGTGTTAAATAAATATGTATATATGAAGGACAAGGCAAAATATATATCAACGCATGTTCCAAGGCTAATGTGAACTTGGAGTTATACGTCTACCAGTCCATGACCGCAACGATATTGCGTTGAAGTGGTTCCAATGGTGTTCGGACTAGTAGAGTGAGCATGCCTATAAGTTTGTAATGTATCAGAACCAGGGGCGCGGCCCTATTGGCCTGCAACCCATTCCGAAACCTGACCATGATGAATGTTTCTCTATCTAGACATACTCGGCTATATATTAGCACTTCAAGTCTTGCGCATTACCTAATTATACTAAGGACACATGACGTGCAATACAAAATCGTCCAGGCTTCTGCACTTATTGTTTTAAGATTATTGTTTAAGCATGAATTTACAGTACACTACATACGCACTGTAAAATATATACATTACGCCCGTAGTTAGGATCCACATGTATATCAGACATCGTTGAGTATTATAGAGAAAATAAATATTGAGAGATGCATGTATATACATTAGTAAACATTTTATTTCTGGTCGGGGTGTTTTCGGGGTCGCAATTTATATTACTCTATAGATATACGAGCATGATATATATAAGGTACAATTTAATATAAGACGAATGCAATGACTGTTATCCCAGCATATCTAGTGACTGTAATACAGAACTAAGTATAATTATATAAAATACTGCAAGACGACAAAAGAGAACACTATATGGAATACATACCGACGCTAGCACAAACTAGCACTGTAAGAAACAGCCAAAATACTGCTAGACGACAAGAGAGAACACTATGGAATACATACCGACGCTAGCACAAACTAGCACTGTAAGAAACAGCCAAAATACTGCAAGACGACAAGAGAGAACACTATGGAATACATACCGACGCTAACACAAACTAGCGCTGTAAGAAACAGCCAAAATACTGCAAGACGACAAGAGAGAACACTATGGAATACATACCGACGCTAACACAAACTAGCGCTGTAAGAAACAGCCAAAATACTGCAAAACGACAAGAGAGAACACTATGGAATACATACCGACGCTAACACAAACTAGCGCTGTAAGAAACAGCCAAAATACTGCAAGACGACAAGAGAGAACACTATGGAATACATACCGACGCTAACACAAACTAGCGCTGTAAGAAACAGCCAAAATACTGCAAAACGACAAGAGAGAACACTATGGAATACATACCGACGCTAACACAAACTAGCGCTGTAAGAAACAGCCAAAATACTGCAAGACGACAAGAGAGAACACTATGGAATACATACCGACGCTAACACAAACTAGCGCTGTAAGAAACAGCCAAAATACTGCAAGACGACAAGAGAGAACACTATATGGAATACATACCGACGATAGCACAAACTAGCGCTGTAAGAAACAGCCAAAATACTGCAAAACGACAAGAAAGAACACTGTGGAATACATACCGACGCTAGCACAAACTAGCACTTTAAGAAACGGCCAAAATACTGCAAAACGAAAAGAGAGAACACTATGGAATACATACCGACGCTAGCACAAACTAGCGCTGTAAGAAACAGCCAAAATGCTGAAACATATAAAACATCCATAGTTTTCACAAAGAAAGAAATACAATGTTCCAATGTATGTTATGTCAGGTTAAAATATTACTACATGTAATCTAGTATTGTTCTATTTATGGACGAGCAGATGTTTCTAGCACTGAGCTTCCTGATAACATTTATATTTAAATGTTTGATAAATTTATCAGCTAACACCCCCGATCTTTGTGGTCTATGGTGTAACATGTATTCACTAATTCACCAATATTTGCGTAGTTGTTTACTTGGTCACCGACTCAACACTTAAACACCTGGTACTCACGTGGTCACCCAGCCGACACTGGATATTTATCCATAGGCATGTACTCACAAGCTTCAGTTTAGAGCTAATTTAATTAAGTTTTGAATAAATGGTTTTAGTCTAAACGTGAGATTTCTGCAAAAAGGTTATTTGGTCTTAAAATATTTAATACATTAAATAATTAGTCATTTTAGTGATGCTTACTAATATTAGAGCTTCTGTGATTTGTTGTACTTTTCTGCCATTTCTTACTGTCATGTGACATACAGTAAGCTGCCTGACCCACTCAGCATTTGTAATGAACATCATTGTCCATGTTTGTTGTCTTCCTATTTGTCTGTGTGACATTTTTTGTGCTCCATGCAAATAATTATTTCCTTTCAGTTGCTGCGTTCCTGGTGCAAGATTTAGTTCCATTCTTCAAAAAACCCTTGTTTTTCAGGGGGTGGGGTAAAATAATGGTCCCTAATCACCACCATGTCTTATCTAATACTATAAATGTGGTATGTCTGTCTCAGGCAGACATTATTTCATATATTCATGAGAAATATTACACTGTTAGTGTAAAGATTAATATGTGACGACATTATAAATGTCTTAGTTAGAGTTCTATTGCTAAAATGGCCAACAGTCTATGTTAAACACACTGCATAGTGTCCCATTTGAAGGCATGTGCTGTGCAATGGTGTTGTGGAAGACATAAGAAAGTCATATTTATGTGCAGAAATGTTTATTGTAATGGTATATATCTGTTATATTAAATGAAACGCAAAATAAAATTGTCTTTAGGTGTTATTGATATAGTGGTCTGGGATTGGTTGAAAAAGTGTAGGGAAGCCCTTAAGAGTTATTGATACATGAACTGATTGGCTGAGTAGGTATTGTCACAAATAGTGAAAAGGACTTCTAAATATTAAAATACAATATATGAGCTGCATTTTGGAATATTAAAATATATGTGCAGACAATATGGTCACAAATAAACAGCATATTATAATGCAGGTGTCAGTGCAACATTCACCACTAAATTACCTTCAGAGTAGGGGGTGGGTGCCTTTAGTGGGAAATATTAAAAACCGCAATCGTTCAACCCCATTGAAATTTGACATTTTCCTGTGGCTCAAATGCCAGTCTGTTGAAAACTGTATGTTATAATGGTGGCCTATGGAAATTGCAATAGCGGTGTCTGACCTACATTACATTACAATTATACACACAATGAAATACATAGAAAAACAATATGAACGTATACCGTAGATAGTAAAACATGACGTTACTTTGCAACAAGCAGCGTTCCTGGTCAGGTTTGTAGGGAATTAGATAGTAAAACATGATGGTACTTTTCAACAAGAAGCATTCCTGGTCAGGTTTGTAGGGAATTAGATAGTAAAACATGATGGTACTTTTCAACAAGAAGCGTTCCTGGTCAGGTTTGTAGGGAATTAGATAGTAAAACATTATGTTACTTTGCAACAAGAAGCATTCCTGGTCAGGTTTGTAGGGAATTAGATAGTAAAACATGACGGTACTTTGCAACAAGAAGCGTTCGTGGAATGGTTTTTAGGGAATTAGATGGTAAAAATGTTCTGTTTGTATTTCAACTTTTATTTATAGCATTTAATAACAATAACAATATTTGAACAGAAATAAACAATAAACAATATTGACGATAAGCCACATAGTATTATGTCCACTCGGTAAATGAATGTTATTTATATGGTAAGTCGTTTGAAGCATAGTTTGTTTGAAGCATAGGTCGTTTGAAGCATAGGTCGTTTGAAAAAAAATGTTGATGAATGACGACTGATGGCGCATCACACAACTCTGCCAAAGGTCGGTCAGGTAATTAAGTCGTATAACTCTATCAAAGGCCTGGTCTTGCAATTAAGTCAATAATTCTGTCAACGGTCGTTATGGTAATTAAGTCATATAACTTTGTCAAATGTCGATCGGGTAGTTTATACAAGTTAATTTTAGCTTGATTGCGATTCAAGTTCTTACAACTTATATTAATCACTCTTAGAGATTTCATTCCCTATTGAATAGATCGCCTCGAGGGAGAGAGAAGAGGCAACATGGAATTTAAATGCCTTGTCTAAGGGCACAATTGTAACGGTTCCGTTCCAGCGGGGCTCGAACTCGTTTTGTACCTGAAGCGAATGCACTACCATTGCGCTGAAGCCAATGCACTACCATTGCGCTATCACGACTCCCACGTCGGTCAGGTAATTAAGTCAATGGCCTAGTCTGGTAACTAGTTTGCCTTTGACAATGATACAATGATAGAACTATGGAAAGTGTAAAATAATTCAAAATGACTGCAGAATGAAAATTAGTGATATAATCGCTAAATGTGTATATTTTCAAAATTCATCTTTTAAAGCTCATATGTCTCAAGATATACCGCCATATGAAACTATTAAACAATGTACTAATAATGCCTGATTATTGTTCCTGTGTGTTTTATGAATGTGTGGACGGCCAAATGTCATTCGTATATAAGTACATGTATCACCTGCCCCTAAGATAAATCGACATGGGTCAAATTTAACGCACATGTATGCTACTATTGTATATGGATGTTTAACATCAGAATTCTACCTCAGATGGGCCGAAACACCCGAATCTACTGCATATTCCACTCGCAAGAGTCGAGTCTATGATCCATCTCGCTCGAGTCCATGCTCGTTCCACTCATCCTAGTCCACAGCTAGTTCCACACCCGATTCTATGTTGTGTTCCACTCACACATTTTACAGCCTGTTTGACACACCCGAGTTAACACCCGAGATGTCTCGGTCGTGTCTAAGTTGGACAATTGGCCTCGTGACAAATTTGTGGGTATATAATGTCAATCCTGTCTGCTGCCAGTACTATACAAGAATCTTCACAATCAGATGCGTGGTCACATTGAATGACCATTTTGCAAACCACCCTCTCTGCTCTTAGATGCAGATTTCTAGACTGTTTAGAGATGTTACTTTGTCTATCAATAAATGGTACAGATTAGAGTAGTTTTATTGTTAAGCTTGCCATTTCGTTAAGTCCAGAGATTATTTTGAGATAACTATTGAAGCCTCCTACTTATCCAGTTTAGAGGAATTCAAAACAAACTTGGCAGCCTAGTCTAGTTAGAGAGGAGTCTCAAACAACCTCTTTGCACCAGGTTGTCTGAAAATCCTAGTTACTGATTAAGTTGTCTGGTGCAAAGTTTGTCCAGAAATCCACACTAAGCTGAACAAGTCGATCGCTTCCATAGTTATCTTGGCGTTATCTCCAGACTTGATGAATTGTCTGGTGCCAAATTTGACAAGAAAAAAACTATAATCTGTACCAGTTGATTGGTTGACAAAGAAGCCTCTCTAAACAGACAAGGAATCTTCACTTAACAGCTGAGAGTGCGTTTTGCAAAATGTTCAATCATGAGGCCAGCCATATTCCATTGCGTCCCAACATTTCCATGTAGTACCGAAGACACTGTCAGAACCTGTCTGTCTAGGACCAACCATTCAATCTGAAACAATAGTAAATTATCATCAAAGTCTGAATATATTAGTGACATTTGAGGTTAGTAATTTCTAGGATGCAAGTTAATTTAAACAAGAGCACCATGAACTTTTGAAGGCCCCAGTGTGCTCACCAGAGTTCAAAGGGTTATACAAATACAGTATCTGGAACGTTCGCATATTCTCCGTGGCCTAGTGGTTAAGGCGTCCACATATGTAGTGGGAGGTTGAAAGTTTGAACCTCGCCAGAAATGACTGACCCTTTCAATAAGGGTGATATTAAAATAAACAATACTTTACACTATTTTTATTCTATTTAATGCTAGTTTAACAGGTCGCCCAATGAATGCTTATAGTTGTAACAAAGCTAGTATACATATCCACTAGCCACATTATCTGAGAATTATGGTTTCTGATATTAAAGATGATTTTTAAAATGTTGGAAGTTTCGTCAATTAACATTATGACATAAGAGAGGGGGGATGAGGTATATCAATGATGTCCAATGGAAGCTCACCTGTGACAACTGTATGAGGTTAAGTTTAAACTTTATTTATTTAACAATGACTGGGAAACAAGCTGTAACATCTTATATTAATTAATCTTGTTGGAGCGGATGACATTCATTAGAATGTAACAAGATGTTTGTTTTTATATGAAGAATAATCATAATTCAATCAGAACGCTCGTTTCAACGCGAACTGCGCCGCTTGAGACATTTTCAAAACAAATTGAAAAATTCTCCGAAATCTCTTGTTGACGTACATTTTTGCCGAATAAACCTACACGTTAGTGGAAACACAGTTTATTGATAATGTTATTCACTGTTAAAACTCTCCCGTCGAAGATTTTTTTTGTTGCTGACAGAACTCGTGTCCTAGTATGGAAATGTGACCTGCTATGGCCAATGTCTGTGGCAATTGTTTGCAAAGTATACATGCACGCAGCTTAAAGTTGTGTTTTATTTGAAGAACAATATAAAGACTCGGGATAGGCGTTATATTTGGACAGATGTGTACAACATTGTTTCAGATAGGGCCATTTTACTAATCGATGCGAAATCTGACATCCCACAGTGTAGAATCCCTGTACTTAAATATATATACTAGTACCCCCAAACGTGCCGAATCCATGTGTATCATACGACCGATGTGACTGATGGCAGCTGTAATTTGCCGTTATGTTTAAATATACTTGATATAAATTGTTCGCTTACTGATTGTTGTGTATTGGCACGCGTCTATGTTTCGCTGATAAACATAGGGGACTAGTTTAAATATACCGGAAATAACGTGTCCACTAACTAATGTATTGATTAATGTGTTGTTTTAGACTATTGCCCGTTATACTCAGATGCGCACAACACAGTATGTTTAACTTTTAAATTTCATAATGAGCCAACACTTGAGAAAAGTTCATCTGATGAACCGTCGATCAAGTTATGGGAAACTTGTCCTCATACTGGCGGCACGATCTCACTACCCTGATGACCATGTCCTCATACTGGCGGCACGATCTCACGACCCTGATGACCTTGTCCTCGTACTGGCGGCACGATCTCACGACCCTGATGACCTTGTCCTCATACTGGCGGCACGATCTCACGACCCTGATGACCATGTCCTCATACTGGCGGCACGATCTCACTACCCTGATGACCTTGTCCTCATACTGGCGGCTCGATCTCACTACCCTGATGACCATGTCCTCATACTGGCGGCACGATCTCACTACCCTGATGACCATGTTCTCATACTGGCGGCACGATCTCACTACCCTGATGACCATGTTCTCATACTGGCGGCACGATCTCACTACCCTGATGACCTTGTCCTCATACTGGCGGCTCGATCTCACTACCCGGATGACTTTGTCCTCATACTGGCGGCATGATCTCACTACCCGGATGACCTTGTCCTCATACTGGCGGCTCGATCTCACTACCCGGATGACTTTGTCCTCATACTGGCGGCATGATCTCACTACCCGGATGACTTTGTCCTCATACTGGCGGCACGATCTCACTACCCTGATGACCATGTTCTCATACTGGGGCACGATCTCACTACCTGATGACCTTGTCCTCATACTGGCGGCATGATCTCACTACCCGGATGACTATGTCCTCATACTGGCGGCACGATCTCACTACCCGGATGACCTTGGCCTCATACTGGCGGCATGATCTCACTACCCTGATGACCATGTTCTCATACAGGGGCACGATCTCACTACCTGATGACCTTGTCCTCATACTGGGGCACGATCTCACTACCTGGGTGACATTGGCCTCATACTGGCGGCACGATCTCACTACCTGGGTGACATTGGCCTCATACTGGCGGCACGATCTCACTACCCTGATGACCTTGTCCTCATACTGGCGGCACGATCTCACTACCCTGATGACCATGTCCTCATACTGGCGGCACGATCTCACTACCCGGATGACCTTGTCCTCATACTGGCGGCACGATCCTACTACCCTGATGACCTTGTCCATATACTGGCGGCACGATCTCACTACCCTGGTGACCATGTTCTCATACTGGCGGCACGATCTCACTACCCTGGTGACCTTGTCCTCATACTGGCAGCACGATGTCACGACCCTGATGACCATGTTCTCATACTGGCGGCACGATCTCACTACCCGGATGACCTTGTCCTCATACTGGGGCTCGATCTCACTACCCTGATGACCATGTCCTCATACTGGCGGCACGATCTCACTACCCGGATGACCTTGTCCTCATACTGGCGGCTCGATCTCACTACCCGGATGACCATGTCCTCATACTGGCGGCACGATCTCACTAACCGGATGACATTGTCCTCATACTGGTGGCACGATCTCACTACCCTGATGACATTGGCCTCATACTGGCGGCACGATCTCACTACCGGATGACATTGGCCTCATACTGGCGGCACGATCTCACTACCCAGATGACATTGTCCTCATACCGGCGGCACGATCTCACGACCCTGATGACCTTGGCCTCATACTGGTGGCTAGATCTCACTACCCTGATGACCTTGTCCTCATACTGGGGCACAATCTCACTACCCTGATGACCTTGTCCTCATACTGGCGGCACGAGCTCACTACCCTGGTGACCTTGGCATCATACTGGCGGCACGATCTCACGACCCTGGTGACCTTGGCATCATACTGGTGGCATTATCTCACGACCCTGATGACATTGGCCTCGTATTGGCGGCACGATCTCACTACCTGATGACCTTGTCCTCATACTGGCGGCACGATCTCACTACCCTGGTGACCATGTCCTCATACTGGCGGCACGATCTCACGGCCCTGGTGAGCATGTCCTCATACTGGGGCACGATCTCACTACCCTGATGACCTTGTCCTCCTACTGGTGGCACGATCTCACGACCCGGATGACCTTGGCCTCATACTGGCGGCATGATCTCACTACCCTGATGACCATGTTCTCATACAGGGGCACGATCTCACTACCTGATGACCTTGTCCTCATACTGGGGCACGATCTCACTACCTGGGTGACATTGGCCTCATACTGGCGGCACGATCTCACTACCCTGATGACCTTGTCCTCATACTGGCGGCACGATCTCACTACCCTGATGACCATGTCCTCATACTGGCGGCACGATCCTACTACCCTGATGACCTTGTCCATATACTGGCGGCACGATCTCACTACCCTGGTGACCATCTTCTCATACTGGCGGCACGATCTCACTACCCTGGTGACCTTGTCCTCATACTGGCAGCACGATGTCACGACCCTGATGACCATGTTCTCATACTGGCGGCACGATCTCACTACCCGGATGACCTTGTCCTCATACTGGCGGCTCGATCTCACTACCCTGATGACCATGTCCTCATACTGGCGGCACGATCTCACTACCCGGATGACCTTGTCCTCATACTGGCGGCTCGATCTCACTACCCTGATGACCATGTCCTCATACTGGCGGCACGATCTCACGACCCTGATGACCTTGTCCTCATACTGGGGCACGATCTCACTACCCTGATGACCTTGTCCTCATACTGGGGCACGATCTCACTACCTGGATGACATTGGCCTCATACTGGCGGCACGATCTCACTACCTGGGTGACATTGGCCTCATACTGGCGGCACGATCTCACTACCCTGATGACCTTGTCCATATACTGGCGGCACGATCTCACTACCCGGGTGACCATCTTCTCATACTGGCGGCACGATCTCACTACCCTGGTGACCTTGTCCTCATACTGGCAGCACGATGTCACGACCCTGATGACCATGTTCTCATACTGGCGGCACGATCTCACGACCCGGATGACTTTGTCCTCCTACTGGTGGCACGATCTCACGACCCGGATGACCTTGTCCTTCTACTGGCGGCACGATCTCACTACCCGGATGACCTTGTCCTCATACTGGGGCACGATCTCACTACCCTGATGACCTTGTCCTCATACTGGCGGCACGATCTCACTACCTGGGTGACATTGGCCTCATACTGGCGGCACGATCTCACTACCTGGGTGACATTGGCCTCATACTGGCGGCACGATCTCACTACCCTGATGACCTTGGCCTCATACTGGCGGCATGATCTCACTACCCTGATGACCATGTTCTCATACAGGGGCACGATCTCACTACCTGATGACCTTGTCCTCATACTGGGGCACGATCTCACTACCTGATGACCTTGGCCTCATACTGGCGGCATGATCTCACTACCCGGATGACTATGTCCTCATACTGGCGGCACGATCTCACTACCCGGATGACCTTGTCCTCATACTGGGGCACGATCTCACTACCTGGGTGACATTGGCCTCATACTGACGGCACGATCTCACTACCTGGGTGACATTGGCCTCATACTGGCGGCACGATCTCACTACCCTGATGACCTTGTCCTCATACTGGCGGCACGATCTCACTACCCTGATGACCATGTCCTCATACTGGCGGCACGATCTCACTACCCGGATTATCTTGTCCTCATACTGGCGGCACGATCCTACTACCCTGATGACCTTGTCCATATACTGGCGGCACGATCTCACTACCCTGGTGACCATGTTCTCATACTGGCGGCACGATCACACTACCCTGGTGACCTTGTCCTCATACTGGCAGCACGATGTCACGACCCTGATGACCATGTTCTCATACTGGCGGCACGATCTCACTACCCGGATGACCTTGTCCTCATACTGGCGGCTCGATCTCACTACCCTGATGACCATGTCCTCATACTGGCGGCACGATCTCACTACCCGGATGACCTTGTCCTCATACTGGCGGCTCGATCTCACTACCCTGATGACCATGTCCTCATACTGGCGGCACGATCTCACGACCCTGATGACCTTGTCCTCATACTGGGGCACGATATCACTACCCTGATGATCATGTCCTCATACTGGGGCACGATCTCACTACCTGGGTGACATTGGCCTCATACTGGCGACACGATCTCACTACCCTGATGACCTTGTCCTCATACTGGCGGCACGATCGCACTACCCGGATGACCGTGTTCTCATACTGGGGCACGATCTCACTACCCTGATGACCTTGTCCTCATACTGGCGGCACGAGCTCACTACCCTGATGACCTTGTCCTCATACTGGCGGCACGATCTCACTACCCTGATGACCTTGTCCTCATACTGGCGGCACGAGCTCACTACCCTGTTGACCTTGGCATCATACTGGCGGCACGATCTCACGACCCTGGTGACCTTGGCATCATACTGGTGGCATTATCTCACGACCCTGATGACATTGGCCTCGTATTGGCGGCACGATCTCACTACCTGATGACCTTGTCCTCATACTGGCGGCACGATCTCACTACCCTGGTGACCATGTCCTCATACTGGCGGCACGATCTCACGGCCCTGGTGAGCATGTCCTCATACTGGGGCACGATCTCACTACCCTGATGACCTTGTCCTCCTACTGGTGGCACGATCTCACGACCCGGATGACCTTGTCCTCCTACTGGTGGCACGATCTCACGACCCGGATGACCTTGTCCTCCTACTGGCGGCACGATCTCACTACCCGGATGACCTTGTCCTCATACTGGGGCACGATCTCACTACCCTGATGACCTTGTCCACATACTGGGGCACGATCTCACTACCCTGATGACCTTGTCCTCATACTGGGGCACGATCTCACTACCCTGATGACCTTGTCCTCATACTGGGACACGATCTCACTACCCTGATGACCATGGCCTCATACTGGGGCACGATCTCACTACCCTGATGACCATGGCCTCATACTGGTGGCACGATCTCACGGCTCTGTTGGTTAGATGGCTGAAGTAGTCCACCCGACCGCATACAGTATCAATGTACAACGAAAACATCCGGGATGGGGTCTTCTTAGGCAATTGTTACGGTGTACGTGCTGTCTATCTTAGGGGGGTTGTTTTCACAAGTTCAGTCTAAAGTAGGAAATGTATTTTCCGCATCAGTGTAAAGTATAGGTAGTTATTTCATCACTTCAGTGTAAAGTAGGACAGACATTTGGTAAAGCCGTCTAGCAGAGTGGATATGTTTTATAATGTGACCTGGACGGAGATCCACATATATGATTGTATGCTATGTACCCTAAGTACAACGCCATTCCGAACATATCAGCAGGAGTAAAGTGAAACTATGTGATTTTTTAAAATCTGTCCGAGGATAGCTCATGTGACATTTTCCCAAGGGTTTGTCCGAATCGTCTAAAGTAGGATCACAATTGCTCCAGGTTTGTCAAAAGTAGGATCACAATTGCTCCACGTTTATCTAAAGTATGGTCACAATTGCTCCAGGTTTATCAAAAGTATGGTCACAATGGCTCCATGTTTGTCAAAAGTAGGATCACAATTGCTCCAGGTTTATCAAAAGTATGGTCACAATGGCTCCATGTTTGTCAAAAGTATGGTCTGGTGTTTGACAGTATTTGGAGCAAACTAATAACCATAATTATAATATCATTATTCACATCATCTTAAAGCAGCATTACATCGTAATAAAGGATGTTTTGGGTAAAATATAAATACTAATGTGTGTGTGTATACAAAAATCGAAATAGTCGGTCAGAAACGCTAAAATTCCAATAAATTTAAACCGTCGTATACGCGAATTTGTTTACCAACACACGACATGTAAACACGCACAGCGCGCATGCGTGAAACAACAGAGGATGTAGAAAACAACGTATATATTTTGAACATGAAAGACTATCTATCTATTTATCTTCCTCTAATGTCGAACCCCTCGCGGGGATGTAGACATGTCCCTAACAGACTTAGCTAACAGAGGTATGAATCAATATATCAAGTAATTTAATTAAAAAGACAACGTGGCACAAATGGGGACGATGCATTCCGAATGTAAACAAGTGCGGACGATGCGTTCCGGTTGTAAACAAGTGCGTGATCAATCGACTCGGAAAGTCCTACTTTCGGTTTCGAGTTTGTTATATTGCAAAAAAAACACTGTTTACCAAATGAACATAAGCATACAAAGTATAATGTTAGAATCTGTAGCAGCATTGCTACCCATACGTAAAAATTGGAATTGTTCAAATATCTTTTATTTCATACGATGTAATGCTGCTTTAATTGATACACCACACGAATTACCACATTTACGCGTTCATCTGCGCCAACGAGAGTGACTAATATAAGTTGTTAAAGCTTGTTTCGCAATCATTGTAAAACAAATACAGTTTAAACTAATTGGTCCAAATATTATAACTGATTAGGAATATTGCTGAGTGTAGTTGTCGGTGTAAATCATGTACTTAGCTATCATATTGTTGGACATGAAGTGTAATAACTTTCAACAATTGCTAGCTCTTCTATCTCTATAGTTGAAGCACTTTTAATTTGCAACTTATCATGTACCATGGTTTGATTGTTTTGTTTGATACGTTTATTATATCATCGCTGGTTTACTGGTACTGGTAACCATGGTTTATCGTCGTTGGTTTACTAGTACTGGTAACTAATAGTTTATCGTCGCTGGTTTACTGGTACTGGTAACCATGGTTTATCGTCGTTGGTTTACTGGTACTGGTAACCATGGTTTATCGTCGCTGGTTTACTGGTACTGGTAACTAATAGTTTATAGTCGTTAGTTTACTGGTACTGGTAACTAATAGTTTATCGTCGCTGGTTTACTGGTACTGGTAACCATGGTTTATCGTCGTTGGTTTACTGGTACTGGTAACTAATAGTTTATCATCGCTGGTTTATTGGTACTGGTAACCATGGTTTATCGTCGCTTGTTTACTGGTACTGGTAACCATGGTTTATCGTCGCTAGTTTACTGGTACTGGTAACCATGGTTTATCGTCGCTTGTTTACTGGTACTGGTAACCATGGTTTATCGTCGCTGGTTTACTGGTACTTGTAACCATGGTTTATCATAGCTTATTTAGTGGTACTGGTAACCATGGTTTATCGTCGCTAGTTTACTGGTACTGGTAACCATAGTTTATCGTCGCTGGTTTACTGGTACTGGTAACCATGGTTATCGTCGCTGGTTTACTGGTAACCATGGTGTATCGTCTCTTGTTTACTGGTAACCATGATTTATCGTCGCTGGTTTACTGGTACTGGTAACCATGGTTTATCGTCGCTGGTTTACTGGTACTGGTAACAATGGTTTATCGTCGCTGGTTTGCTGGTACTGGTAACCATGGTTTATCATCGCTTGTTTACTGGTACTGGTAACCATGGTTTATCATCGCTGGTTTACTGGTAACCATGGTTCATCGTCGCTGGTTTACTGGTACTGGTAACCATGGTTTATCGTCGTTGGTTTACTGGTACTGGTAACCATGGTTTATCGTCGCTGGTTTACTGGTAACCATGGTTTATCGTCGCTGGTTTACTGGTACTTGTAACCATGGTTTATCGTCGCTGGTTTACTGGTACTGGTAACCATGGTTTATCGTCGTTGGTTTACTGGTACTGGTAACCATGGTTTATCGTCGCTGGTTTACTGGTACTGGTAACCATGGTTTATCGTCGTTTGTTTACTGGTACTGGTAACCATGGTTTATCGTCGCTGGTTTACTGGTACTTGTAACCATGGTTTATCGTCGTTGGTTTACTGGTACTGGTAACTATGGTTTATCATTGCTGGTGTACTGGTACTTGTAACCATGGTTTATCGTCGCTGGTTTACTGGTACTGGTAACCATGGTTTATCGTCGTTGGTTTACTGGTACTGGTAACCATTGTTTATCGTTACTGGTACTGGTAACCATGGTTTATCGTCGCTTGTTTACTGGTACTGGTAACCATGGTTTATCGTCGCTGGTTTACTGGTACTGGTAACCATGATTTATCGTCGCTGGTTTACTGGTACTGGTGACCATTGATTATCATTGCTGGTTTACTGGTACTGGTAACCATGGTTTATCGTCGCTGGTTTACTGGTGATGGTAACCATGGTTTATCGTCGCTGGTTTACTGGTACTGGTAAACATACGCTATAGAAAATCAAGTTGTCTCTGCAGTAGATAACAGGACTTCTCGCCTAGGTAAAATATCGGCTTTTATCTATCCGTTTGTGTAGAATAAGCTCATTGTCTTTCAATAAAAACATATTGAAATTACTGTTGGTATCTAATAAAAAGAGATTAACTTAGTGACTTTTTCTGATAACATTTCGACATCTCATAAAATCTCTGCAATGGATCACTAAACACTCGGCTCTATCTTACAGTTTAATATACACCAGGTCAGTACATGTATTACAAACTGAAAATGAAATATATTCCTTACATATGTATGAATACATGTGAGTTAAGACATGTAATTTACGTTACTACTGATTTACGTTACTATTCCCAAGAGAATGAACGGTTTGTGTACATCGTAGAATTTTCTGAAAGTGTACACATCGGTATAAGTTGAAGCTATAACTATTAATTTTGTTTATTCAATCTAAGCTCCATATGTTGTTTCTTCATGTTTAATGTGGTATGTTTGAAACTATTATTATATGGTAACATATATTCTTGTTAGTTACATCATAAATGTATGCCATTGATTCATTAATAAGGTTGCTAAGAAGAACATAATTATGCTGTATTTGTTACTGATGTTACAAACAAGAAGTATGTTACTTCACCAACGGTTTGAAACATAAATTGAAAAGTGTGGTGACACATTTATGTATGATTAGAGTTGCCATAATACTATTCAATCAACTGAGTTGATCATGTATGAATTTTGCAAGTTACACTACAAAATGGAATTTCACACCGAACCATTCTAATCACTATGCCAACATAAGAACTGATGACCATGGTGCACTCATAAAAGACAATGTAGTCATATGATCAGACTTCGACCAGGATGTCCATCGCATTTGTCAGTTCTATGTCGTCGCTGTCAGTCTCATCATTTACTGCAAGGTCAGCATCAGTTTCACTTTCTTCCGATGAACATATGATCTCTGCAAATTCTTGAGATAAGACAATGTTACCGGTGACCCAGTTAATCTCTATATCCGTCTTCATTTATTTTAGTATAAACAATATTTTAATTCTATATATGTACATACATTGTCTTTCATAATAGACAGTGTGTCACGTGATTGAGAAGAAAGTATAAACTACTTATGTAGATCCTTCTCCTGTAAAGGAAACATATCAGGGTATGATAACAACAAGAATTACAGTTTGAGCTGTAAGTAAATGTATTGACAAACATTTTGAAGAATAAATAGATACAATCTGATCAAATCTAGCAATATTGACTTTCTAGTTCATGTTTAGGTATTTAGTAAACCAGCTATGATATATAAATAACCAACATTTAATACGGTTTTAACTACTTGCCACTTGAGTAGTAAAATGTTGTTTCTGGAAGATATAGGCAGATACTCCCCCCTCTATTATTTCCTATGCATATCAACATGTGTCATGTTTTCATATAGTATAACTAGTCTGACTTACATTGCTATATGAAACCGTGGCTGACGTGACAGGAAATATTATATATTGAATAGTATATAAAATAATAATGGTTAGGGCGAATCGACCCGGGGCGAACGTGCAACTAGGGCACTCATAGTGCGAACGTGTAATTGGGGCGAAACGACACGGGACCATTTATATGGAGCTCCAGTCAACTGCGGAAAGTTGATTATTCAGTGCGAAAAGTTGATGACTAAAGTCACTTGCGAAAAGTTGCGCAAAGTGGATATGACATTGAAGTGGATATAGCTCGAGTCACCTGCGGAAAGTTGATCATTCAGTGCGAAAAGTTGATGATTAAAAGTCACTTGCGAAAAGTTGTGCATAGTGTGTATAGCTCCAGTCACCTGCGGAAAGTTGATTATTCAGTGCGAAAAGTTGATGACTAAAGTCACTTGCGAAAAGTTGCGCAAAGTGGATATGAACTTGAAGTTGGTAAAAACGTGTCCATGATCCCGCTTTCTGTGGTTATTTTCTTACCACTTGCCCTACCGCCCCATATTTCTGATAAGAAAATCACACTGCCTGATGGGCTAATACCAATTAAGACCTTCAGGGTATTATGTCTTTTGTAATTTGAATATGTCTGGCAACGTGCTTTTAATGCTGTTGGTCTCTCAATAAAAATCTCTGTACAGTCAATTATGCATTTCACCTTTCTAAATACATGATTGTTAAATACATCGGGTAGTTGCATTTCTTTATCATTTGGAGGCCAAATAACTAATCTACCAATTGACTTGTATAGTGCATGTAGCCATGCATGAAACATTGTAGAAATCAAAGGTTGACTAACACCAAATCGATACGCAAGATCACCTGTGCCAGGATTTTGCTTTAACTTGACCAATGTTAGAAGCAACTCGTCCTTCAAGTCGAGTTTGGTATTCTTCCTGGTTATGTGGCGGCGGGCATGCTCAAACACTACAAGAAATGTTGAATAATTAGTTAGGCCGGTGAAGTATGATGTTCTATCATCATTACATTTAATGAAGTCATTGCTTAGACAGGTTAGAACTTTGGCTTGTAGTGATGTGATTTCATTTTCCAATGATTGTACTTGAATTTGCAGCGAGTTCATTCTATCCACACAACTATCAAACTGTTGTTGCAACATATTGTTCTGGTTTAGCAAAGTGGTAAAATCATCTTGGTATTGCTCTATAATATGACACTGCTTGTCTGTCAACATATTGATCGAGTCGATCGTTAGAGAGTCCAAATCTGTTTGAATTCCAATCTCTCTTGTTTCAACAGATGTTTGTGTGGCTATACCTGGCACAACATTTTCCTTATGTTTAGACAGCACCATGAGTGCCAAAGCAGCTGAAGTCTTGTTCTTATTTTCCTCTCTAACTTTTACTCGATTTTGACGAACTAGCTTTTGCTGTAACACCTGCGGTGTTTTCTTTGCAGCTGGGGTGTGGCAGAATATTGTTGGAACAAAATCTACTTCCAATGGGTCCTTGCTTGGTTTCCCTGTAATGTATAATCAAATATTGAGCTTATCATCCTTTCGAATGAGTGACATCACTTTAGTCCAAATTCTGATAGATCTATGTCTGTGATTGTTTATTGTAAAGTTTTACATTTGTATATTTTATATGCATAAATAAAACTAATCTAATATAATCTAATATGCATTAGACTGCAGTTTTTGATTTCTGGAAACTATCCGCCCACGTGTTTAGCAGTAGCAGTAACAAGCGGTATGGTAAATATGAAGACAGTATTTTGGTGTAGTCTGTTAATCAGACTCTGGTACATCCAGTGTTAATTGGTTTGAGACCCGGAAGTTATTTCATGTACTTGGTGATTAACTTGGCAATAAGATGGTATGATGTCAAATTAAATCATGCATATGGCCATGATATGGGTCAGTAGTCCAGTGACAAAAAGGACTGTCAATCCAGCGAGCTCAGATGCTGACGTGGACAAGCGGTATTACCGAATATTAATACAATATTAACCCTTATCATGCTAATCCCATATAATGTCGGTTTTGCAAACAGCATAGAACCAGATCAGACGGCACAAATACTCTTTCTATCCTAGAGCCGTCACTCAGTGGAACATGCTACCGCCCACCATATATTCCGCAGACACAGTGGACGCCTTCAATGCATTCAGTGTGACATCCGTGGTCCAGTGGTAGAGCGTCGGATCTGGAATATATCGTCCCGGGTTCAATACTCGGTCAGGCCACGTGTGTAGTGTCATTGAGCAAGGCACCTCACACACATTGCTTAGTACTGGTTATCCACTTAGGTCGGCTAAGCTTGCCCAGGAAAACATGTCTACGTCCCCGTAAGGGGTTTGACATTAATGGAACATACATATATATACGTTGACGAAACCTCTCACATAATCGAAACCTCTTAACAATTTCCCTCTATATTGCCTTGTTGACGAAACCTCCAGTTAACGAAACCTCCTGCATTCGTACTGGTTAACCACTTAGGTCGGCTAAGCTTGCCCAGAAAAACATGTCTACGTCCCCGCAAGGGGTTTGACATTAATGGAACATACATACATACAATGCCCTGATCCCTGTGTCTGTCCTTACCCCAATATATTTTGCATAAATTGCCACAATTATGTACATAGTTTTATAAAAAAAACCACTTAAATATGTCTATTTACTGTATCCTTTCTAATGAGCACTTTCTGATCAAGCACTTAACTAACACTTTTTATTATGGCGCCAGCACCTAATCTTCATAAGTGAAGAAGTGGGTGGGGTGCGATAATTCGAAGCTGTACCAAGTAATACATGTATAATATTGCAAACTACCCGAAACAAAATGGGCACTGCATAAACGATCATGATCCTTGGGTTCCCAAAGGCCATCTGATCGAGTACTTGTCTGTCCCGGGGCTGGTAGACGTCCAATTCTGACTATCCATTTGTCAAGCTTGTCTTTGTCCGACAACGGAAGACGGTACATTTTTACTTCATCGTTCCCTTTAACTAACCCCTTTGCGCATCCCGGGGCACAACAAGATGAAGGCATTGTTAAAATTCAATGAAGTCAAGCATTAAATCACTAGTGCATACAATTATAATTATATTATTTCGATCGATATCTGTCTTGTAAAATCTCAACGTTTTTTGCCCTACGTAGTTTGCGCATGCTTTTATTTCTTCCGGTAAATGCACAGAGCAACCGATAGCATCATTATAAGATCTATACCCACTTTGCGTAACTTTGCGCACTTTGCGCAACTTTGCGCAAGTCATCAACTTTTCGCACTTTGCGCTATTAAGGCAAACCCGAGTTAATGCCCTTTATCACTCTTCAAAATCGCCGGTGTCAACATGAAGTTTTGTGTGTACATTTTCTTGGCAATGTTGTCATTTTCTTGGGCAAGCCAGGATGCTAACACTGAGGAGATGCAACAAGAAGAAGTCAAAATAGATTCGGAGAAACTTAGCTACTCTACAGGTTCTATTTGTGGCTATTGCGAATATTGTAAGGTAATTGTACATGACCGACCATGTGTGGGGACCATATCAACATTATTTGTGAATTTTGTTAATTTAAAAGTAATCTGCATATTTCATCGATTTCAAATGAAAGAAAGTTAATAAATAAAAGATAATTCCGAGTTTTAGATAGTTGTTTTAATAGTTGCTAATGTAAACCGGTCTATAGTTTTGAAAGGTATAAATTATTTTGAAATAACCCCAGGATGTGTGTCGCGCTGTGATTGGGCGTGTTAAACATCGTCATCATTCATAGTCATGTTTCAATTTAACTTTGTAATGTAAACAATCAAACCATGTGATGGGTTGTTCTGTCCATCGTGTTATTCGTGTGGCATCCGTGATCCAATAGTAGAGCGTCGGATTTGAAATCAAACGGTCATAGTTTGATACTCAGTCACGCCACATATGACATGTAGTGTCAACTGTCATTGACTGAGCAAGGCACCTCACACACATTGCTTAGTACTGGTTAACTAAACTGCCAGCCAGCTCGGCTAAGTATGTCCAGGAAAACATGTCTAGGACCCCGCAATGGTTTGACATTAACAGATTAATGGAACATACATACATTCCAACTAATGTGTGGTCACTCATTTGATGATTCTCTCGTTCATCACGGGCCACATACATCCTAGTCCCCTCTTTCTATATATCTATTGTTACTGGCACACCTCTCTTTCCGGTGTTCTGGACAGGTACCTACGGGTACTCTATATAAATGACACAAGTCCACCTCTTTTCCGATGACATCCTAATGAGCTCTGCCTATTGTATCGGAAGGTTCTCTCAACTGTCGACAATTCATCATTCTCCTGGCCACTGCTGTTCAACACTAGTTGCAACTCATTGAAGTTCCTTTCTGCCTAATTGACATTTAATGATATATTATATACTGACATGCCATCTTTTGCTGGGGTGTCAGACTGTGAAACAGCCTTTCACCACAGCCGAACCCGTCAAGGTATTTAGGGGACGTGTTGTCATATCACCGTAGAGTGAAGGCATCGGTTTTTACCCAGTATTATACTTATATACATGCATGCATTCTCACATCCACCTTGTATTGTACATCAATTGTACGATGATTCACTCAGAGTGGGATTTTGTGAAGTAATGACAGAGGGGAGGACATGTGTGGCGTCCGTGGTCCAGTGTGGTAGAGCGTCGGATTTGGAATCGAACAGTCCCGGGTTCGATACTCGGTCAGGCCACGTATGTAGTGTCATTGAGCAAGGCACCTCACACACATTGCTTAGTACTGGTTAATCGCTTAGGTCGGCTAAGCCTGCCCAGGAAAACATGTCTAAGTCCCCGCGAGGGGTTTGACATTAAAGGAACAAACATACATACATGTGAGTTTAGCTCAGTTTTCATACACCGTTTCTGCTCGATAACTTGAGACCCTTAATTGACCATGACCCACATGCTGTAAATTTGGTAGTGATTGGACATGGTGAGTATGACCTCTGTTGATTATAGGTCATTAGGTCACAGAATCCTAAATATCAAATCCTAAATTTTGTTTCCTCTCGATGACTTTAGCCCCTTGTGATCTACATGTATAGTCTTTCAAATTTGTAGGGACATTGGTATTGCTGAGTATAGGATCCCTATTTATCAAAATGACATGCGCATCTAAATCAGATCTGTGTCCAGTTACCACTTGTTAATTTTAATTTGAGACCTGTGTGACACACATGCTTGGGGTCTGGATAAATAATTCCCAGCATTAGGTGAGTTGTTCTGGTTATATTATGATAAGCCATAGGCGTGACTCTATGCGCACCAGGGTTGGCAATTTCCGGGAAATACTGGGAAATAAGAATTTGGATGATTTTGGTGGTATATACCGGTATATATACCATACAATTTCTATTTACAGGTGTACTGATTGTAGTATCATTTGATTCAACATATGTGTAGGATGGAAATGAACTGCTTTTGAAGAATATGACAAAAAAATACAGGCATTCATAGTGGCATTTACGCATTGCCCATAATCTTTAACATTATTGAGACTGCCCATTATACTTGCTCTAATATATACAAACACAGTTTAATGAGTTTAATAATTTTCTGCATACATTTATTGGAGGTATTTTTAATGTAGTAGGAAAAATGCAATTGTTTTTAGGATTATCCCTGAAATATGTTCATAATATAGCTGTATTATTAAAATAATCAATTAGTTAGTTTCGACCAGAACACGTCACCAGTGCCCAGGAGCTTCTTTGTGAGACCAAGCCGGAACTTGTACCCAAACTCCTCAACTACATGTCCGAGACACTGCCAATTCCTAAGGTGCTACAACAGGAATCCTCCGTCAACAACTCAAAGCCAGCTGTATGGTGGTCATGTGTGGAGAGGTCGGGCGTGATCACCAAAGACTTCAGTCAGCTCGCCAGGAAACTGATGGTACTGCCAGCAAGTTCAGCCGCCATTGAACGCGTGTTCTCCAACTTCGGCATCATCCAGACGAAACTACGCAACAGACTGGGCCTTGAGAAAGCAGCGAAGCTGGTGCTATGCTACTGCTTCCTGAGAGGTAGCGAGGAAATCGACTGGTGAAGACAGACTACTGGCTGAAGAAAAATGAAAAAAACACCCAAAAAAACAATAAAACCAAAAAAAAACTGTTGTGGTTGCCAATGATGCCACCTGATGAGTACCCATGGCCGGGACAAAACAGTTTAAGCACTGATAGAGTGGTAGCAATGCATAAAAATGAGCAAAAACTGTGTTTGGAAGACATATATAATCTTATTTCCTGATTTCAAAATGTGCAATCTGAGACTTGACCGAGTTGACATGTTTATCCGCTATGCGTCCAAGAGACCCACAGATAATCAGATTAACATTTGTTCTATTGACCTCCTTTATCATACATTTGCAGTTCTGCAAGCTATGTGATGAAGACTGTCCATGTGAAAAAGGTCCAACTAAACCAAACTGCCATATGTGCAAGGTAAATATCCCAACATGTATACAAGAGTAACTATCCTGCCATATGTGCAAGGTAAATATCCCAACATGTATACAAGAGTAACTATCCTGCCATATGTGCAAGGTAAATATCCCAACATGTATACAAGAGTAACTATCCTGCCATATGTGCAAGGTAAATATCCCAACATGTATACAAGAGTAACTATCCTGCCATATGTGCAAGGTAAATATCCCAACATGTATACAAGAGTAACTATCCTGCCATATGTGCAAGGTAAATATCCCAACATGTATACAAGAGTAAATATCCTGCCATATGTGCAAGGTAAATATCCCAACATGTATACAAGAGTAACTATCCTGCCATATGTGCAAGGTAAATATCCCAACATGTATACAAGAGTAACTATCCTGCCATATGTGCAAGGTAAATATCCCAACATGTATACAAGAGTAACTATCCTGCCATATGTGCAAGGTAAATATCCCAACATGTATACAAGAGTAACTATCCTGCCATATGTGCAAGGTAAATATCCCAACATGTATACAAGAGTAAATATCCTGCCATATGTGCAAGGTAAATATCCCAACATGTATACAAGAGTAACTATCCTGCCATATGTGCAAGGTAAATATCCCAACATGTATACAAGAGTAACTATCCTGCCATATGTGCAAGGTAAATATCCCAACATGTATACAAGAGTAACTATCCTGCCATATGTGCAAGGTAAATATCCCAACATGTATACAAGAGTAACTATCCTGCCATATGTGCAAGGTAAATATCCCAACATGTATACAAGAGTAACTATCCTGCCATATGTGCAAGGTAAATATCCCAACATGTATACAAGAGTAACTATCCTGCCATAGATACAAGGTAAAAGTAACTATCCTGCCATAGATACAAGGTAACAGTAACTATCCTGCCATAGATACATGGTAACAGTAACTATCCTGCCATAGATACAAGGTAAGAGTAAATATCCTGCCATAGATACAAGGTAAGAGTAAATATCCTGCCATAGATACAAGGTAAGAGTAAATATCCTGCCATAGATACAAGGTAAGAGTACATATCCTGCCATAGATACAAGGTAAGTAAATATCCTGCCATAGATACAAGGTAAGAGTAAATATCCTGCCATAGATACAAGGTAAGTAAATATCCTGCCATAGATACAAGGTAAGAGTAACTATCCTGCCATAGATACAAGGTAAGAGTACATATCCTGCCATAGATACAAGGTAAGAGTAAATATCCTGCCATAGATACAAGGTAAGAGTACATATCCTGCCATAGATACAAGGTAAGAGTACATATCCTGCCATAGATACAAGGTAACAGTAACTATCCTGCCATAGATACAAGGTAAGAGTAAATATCCTGCCATAGATACAAGGTAAGTAAATATCCTGCCATAGATACAAGGTAAGAGTAAATATCCTGCCATAGATACAAGGTAAGTAAATATCCTGCCATAGATACAAGGTAAGAGTAAATATCCTGCCATAGATACAAGGTAAGTAAATGTCCTGCCATAGATACAAGGTAAGTAAATATCCTGCCATAGATACAAGGTAAGAGTAAATATCCTGCCATAGATACAAGGTAAGTAAATGTCCTGCCATAGATACAAGGTAAATAAATATCCTGCCATAGATACAAGGTAAGTAAATGTCCTGCCATAGATACAAGGTAAGAGTAAATATCCTGCCATAGATACAAGGTAAGTAAATGTCCTGCCATAGATACAAGGTAACAGTAACTATCCTACCATAGATACAAGGTAAGTAAATATCCATAGACTTTAATTAGACCATATTTATACTTTTATTGCAACCATTCACACTAACACAAGTGGTTTTGCTGTTGTGTATTGTAGTGAAATGAGCTCCCGATATTGGCAGTTTAAATGAATAATATTGGATAACAAATATTATATTAGCCAAAATCATTGGAAATCATAAAGAAAAGGAAATGTAGTGTTTATTAGTGTGAGATAGGATTAAATTTTACATCATCTTGTGATCACCAGAAAATGTATTTCAGTGATTATTCGATGAAATAAATTCCAATCTTACACTGCATGTAGTAAGCACAAATATCCTCTATTGCATCTACAGTATTCTACTCTAGTATCATTTTCATTACAACTTTTATTTTAATACATGTTGCTTCTTTTTCTTTCAGTATTGCAAGTACTGTTACCTTTGCTCAGGAGTCTGCGACACCGTATGTCAGCCAGGTATGCAAAATACGTATAATAATTATGTGTATAAAATAGCAATACTCTCCAGGGTTCTCTGATCAATTGGTTAATGTCTTCGACTTCAAATCACTTGCCTCTAGTAGCTGAAGGTTCGGATCCAACTGGGGTTGGCGAATTCTTTCAAATGAGGAAGTTATCCAGCTGGTTTGCAGAAGGTTATACCCAGGTACCTGTCCGTGCCTGAAGTACTGCTCGGAGAGGCAGCCAGGGTCTTCCTCCACCAATAACAACCGGAGAGTCGCCATATTGCCTAAGCTGTTAGTGCGACATGAAACCCCCCCAAAACAAACAAACTTACATATTCTCCCTAACTGAGTGAGCCTGTTTTCATAGAATGAGAACATTTGTTGAGCCGCCAAAACACTCGCAGTAAGCTTGACTCCATATTTTGAAGTTCTCGTCGGTGTGTTAGCCAGGAAAATATTTTAGGGAGTCTCACCATGTGAATGAAGCGATCAGTGTGCAGTACCCTCGGGGGTGGGGGGGATTATTTAAAACAAAATTTAATATATATCGTATATCTTTAGGCTGGTTCCCTTCCCCTCTGTTTCTTTTCGTCTTCACCTCCCATAACAACGATCCCATCGAAAAGCTTTAGGACAAGGGAACCAGTCTATCTTGCACAATAACACTCGGGATCGTCCGGAAACAATCGCCGGATGCGCAATATGGTTGCGCAGTATGCTTAAAATTGGTAAAAATGGCAGCGCCCATGGACAAATTACATGTTTTAATCACTTTCACTGCACGTTGAGCTTGAATTTATTAACTAACGTGTAGGTTTATTCGGCAAAAATGTACGGCAAAAAGAGATTTCGTAGCATTTTCAATTTGTTTTGAAAAATTCTAAAGTGGCGCAATTCGCGTTGAAACGAGCGTTCTGATTGGATTATTAGAATGTAACAAGATGTTTTTTTATATATGAAGAATAATCATAATCCAATCAGAACGCTCGTTTCAACGCGAATTGCGCCGCTTTAGAATTTTTAAAAACAAATTGAAAATGCTACGAAATCTCTTTTTGACGTACATTTTTGCCGAATAAACCTACACGTTAGTGGAAACACATGTTATTGATAATGTTATTCACAGTTAAAACTCTCCCGACGAAGATTTTTTTTTGTTGCTGACAGAACCCGTGTCCTAGTACGGAAATGTGACCTGCTATGGCCAATGTTTGTGGCAATTGTTTGCAAAGTATACATGCATGCAGCTTAAAGTTGTGTTTTATTTGAAGAACAATATAAAGACTCGGGATAGGCGTTATATTTGGACAGCTTTGTACAAAATTGTCTCAGATAGGGCCATTTTACTGATCGATGCGAAATCTGACAGCCCACAGAGTAGAATCCCTGTACTTAAATATATATACTAGTACCCCCAAACGTGCCGAATCCCTGTGGTCCAAACACCGTCGCATCTATTTTCAACCGTCTCATTTGAGAATAGGTCGTCCAAAAGACAGCTGGACGACTCGCTGGCTAACACACTGTTTGATTCTTGGAGTTCCCCGTTTCTCCATAGCAAATCATAATAGCAGTCAAATTAATGTGCGTACACCACTTTTGGCACTTTTTATTAAAGCGACATTACATCGCGCTACTATAAATTCTTCGAACATAAATCAAACACTAACTTTCGATACATAAACAGTGTTTTTGTGGTATACAAACTCTCAAAAGTGAAAGTAGGATTTCATATTATGGTCAGCTACTCCCCTGAATTGATGTTTATTTATTATTGGAGTCTATACCAAGCACGTGTTACTGTCGTTTAGAGATATTTTAGTCTAAAAAATAAATATGCACATGCACAAAGGGTGAGATATAACGGTAATTCTGTACCATAAATCGTGTTATTCAGGATACACCCATTGCATTACGATTTACATTATTTTGTTATGTCAACAAACATCGTATACGACGGTTGTTTATTTAGTTGAAATACTGGTAAATATTCGGAAAACAAGTATACATTATAATAGGATAATACATTCTGTAGAAATTTGCGTTTTCACCAATGTAGTGTTGCGTTAATATTGCAGGCATAAATAAACAGTACACTTGCATGCAGTTACAATTTCATTTTTTGGGACAGCAATATCACTAAAATCTGAATAAATGTTGTTGAAAATTTGTAATACAGGACTGTAATTATGATTTCTAATCATCAAATCCTGTTCCTTAGAACTAATTGATGTGCAATATATTCTAAATAAACACATCAATCCGGGCTATGAGCAAAAGGATGGGCATTGGGACAGATTTGTATAAAAATGATTTACTTGGGTCATTTTGTTTATCGGGGCGAAATCTGATATCCCATCAAGTAGAATCCCTCTACTTAGATCTAGATACTTGTTCAACCTAACGCGCCAAATCCCTGTCGTTGTGTAATGTGAATTATCATCACCATACACCTTGAATTTATTTCCAAAATCCCTTCGTTCGGGTAACTTGAAGCAAATAGTGTTATTTATTTTGAGGTCATGCTGTAGACATATCGCTGCAAGCAGCCTCATTAGTTTATACAAATTTATTTTAGCTCAATTGCAAAACAAGTTCTTAACTTATATTAATCACTCTCGAGACTTCATTCCTGATGGAATCCATCGCCACGAGGGAGAGAGAAGAGGCAACATGGAAATTAAATGCCTTGCCTACGGGCACAATCGTAACGGCTCCAGTGGGGCTCGAACTCCGGACCTTTCGCTCCTGGAGCGAATGCGCTCCCACTGCACTATCACGACAGCCTCATTCATATAGTTGAATATATTATTATCTTTGATTTGTTTCATTTACAGGTGGTATCATCGATAAAGTATCAGCAGCTGTTGCAAAGTAAGTATGATCATTTAACTTTAATTATGTTCATTAATGTCAAACCCTTTGCGGGGGGACCTACATGTAGACATGTTATCCTGGGCAGGTTTATCCGACCTAAGAGATTTACCTGTACTAAGCAATGCGTGTGAGGTGCCTCTCTCCAGGACCCTACATACGTGCAAATCTGACACACTACCGCAGGACCTTGGATGCCAATCAATAGGAATCTATATAAGAACCTGCATGTGTGAAACCAAAATGTTACATCCTGATTGACGCCCTATGACCTAATTTAACATACCCGGTAATCTTGGCAACACTTATAGAGTCTGTCTTGTCTCTGTCATCATTTTAAGGTACAAAATATGTTATATATATATGAAAGCTCATTTCTTTAAAATCACATCATAATATCCCGAGTTTGCTTTTAACCTGTAACCTGCCAATAACAACTAATGTCGTTTTTGCAAACGGAACGTGCCATCTGATCAGGCTCTATGCTGTTTACTATTTGGATAGTGGAGCTAAAACACTCAATAGCTACATGTAACAACATAGATCCTGATGTGGCTGATCTGGATCTATGTTGTTTGCACATTTCGTCCCAAGTTATGTGGTCGGTTACGGGTTAATAAAACACCAAATGTGTTTTTCAGCAGAGACGTTATGTCATTTTGCATCACGACTTATGGGAAAAGTAACACAATGCTTCCAAATTTATTGGGATTTTGATCTACGTGTTATAAGGATAGAATAGTAAAATATTGAATTAGGTAAAGCAGTTCAGCATGACGGACTGTAGCTCAGGGCTGGAGCTAGAAGGTGATTTGGGAGAAATAGTCCCCATTGGCTGCCTCGCTTCTCTCTTCGGGGGGATAAATGGTCCAGTCAAACAACCCCCCCCTCTCACCTTAAACTTCCCTGTAGCTTAACTGTAAATGTCTTAGTGTTTAGACAAATTATCTCGGCTTAGTTGCAAAACAATATCCTGCAATAAACTAATTGGTCTCGAGACCTCATCCCCAATAGATTCCATAAACGGGAGAGAATAGGCAATGTGGATTTTTAAGTGTCGTGCCTAAGGAGACCACCGCCGGGTTCTGGTGGGACTCGATGTTCCACTCTTGGTGTACAGTGCGTATGCATGAACTCTTGCCATGTTTTGCAGCGCATTGCCGAGCCTCAACACATTGAACAAGGAGGAGGTGGACAGTGATATAGACGGGGTGAAGACATGGATAGACAAGACCAAAGATGAATTATAATCTCCATCCACATCAGTACAGCCAGCAAGCTTATTCCACCTATTAACCCTTTCAACACCACAGACCTCTAAATAGGCTTACAAAAAGTGTAGCTCCAGATGAGCCGGCTCGTGACGAGCCGTCTCTTCAGGATCTGCACTTTTTGCCAGTGATATGACTATTTTTAGACATAATTACCGATTTTGATAAATGAACTTGTCCAAATGTGATTTTCTGATTCATTTATTGGTTTATGAATATCATGGACCAGTCCATGTGAGTTACTTGGTGTTGAAAGGGTTAAAGGAAGATTTTCAATTATTAACGAAACATCTATCAAATTCAACCAAGAATGAGTTTTTTAGTTTGGGAATATTTAAAGAAAGTAACCAACATTTAACATCGAAAACAATGATTTAACCCTTTCAACACTACAGTCCTCTAAATAGGCTTACAAAAAATGTAGATCCAGATGAGCCAGCTCATGATGAGCTCATTCACTTTTTGCCAGTAATAATTATTACTATTTTTATGACAAAATTACCCATTTTGATAAATGAACTGGTCAAAATGTAATTTTCTTATTAATTTATTGGTCTAAAAATATCGTGCACCAGTCCATGTCAGTTACTTGGTGTTGAATGCACCAGTCCATGTCAGTTACTTGGTGTTGAATGGGTTAAGATGTCCATTAGTTTGGTTTAAATGATGTTAACCTACTTTTGTATTTTATAATCCTAGATAGTACTAGCTGAGAGATTATAATATTTCTGCAATCTCAAATTCCATCTCGAGCTTTCTGGGAGCAAATCTTTGACTCGACCAATCATATCACTACAGCTTGACATTTGTTGTTGTTACCATAATATATCTCGGAATAGTTAGTGTTGTTATTTCATAAGTTGAAAATCTACCTGTAAACTCATTTTCTGCTCTCATTTGGTTTTGTGATATTTGAAAGTGAAAATACATTTCTTAAAACAAGTCCAGTCCAGAAATGATTGCCAAATATTTTTCAAATATCCCTACCATATTCATTTTACAAGTGTGAATCAAAATGTATCCCAGGATATACTGGTACATGAAACATCGATTTGTTAGATGAAAATTAGTGTTGTGTAGATAATTTCTGTGATTTTTGCTACTGAATAAATGTACATCATGAAATACGTCCCATTTATTACAACCATTAAAGTACGACACCCGGAATAATTTGATTTCCTCGAGTTACATATTTGGTTGAGTTAAGTAGGCAGTCATTTTAGAAATATGTTTGCATCTTCTTTGGATTGACCCAGATTATCAGAGCACAATTTTTTATTTTTAGTAGGAAATGTTAGTCCCAACATTCACCCATGCAGATCACTGGAGCACAATTATTGATGTTTTGGGGAAATGCTAGTCACCAAGCTAAAGTATCAAAATATTCGGTCATGCAAATTGTGTGTTGTGTCAGTATTTATACTAAATATGATATATGTATTGTTGCTATGGTATGATATATGTATTGTTGCTATGGTATGATATATGTATTGTTGCTATGGTATGATATATGTATTGTTGCTATGGTATGATATATGTATTGTTGCTATGGTATGATATATGTATTGTTGCTATGGTATGATATATGTATTGTTGCTATGGTATGATATATGTATTGTTGCTTTGATTTTAATTATGTTGTGTAGGTTTGAATTGTTAGTTTTTATCCTTGTGTGTTAGGATGGATGCCGTTGTGGAAGATGCCCCAACATTTTCTAATTTTTATTGGAATGGCCTTTTGTCCGAGGCTTTGATCCAGCAGCGGAACTATTAATACTATTGTTCAGTAACAGGTTCATCCCAGTGTAATCTTTAGTAAGTCACCATTTGCAAACTTATTGATGCTTTTAGTAAATAACTTTCAGTAAAGGGAGGTAAATTAATGGGTAATAGTTTCACATAAACCAGTTCCATTTGTTGACAGATCTAATAACTTTGACTTAAAATCTTAATAAATTTATATCGTGAAGAGTAATTTACCGCTGCAATTCTATTCATTCATTCATTCATGAGACAGCTATTCAGTTGGTATTTAACTGGTTCTACCCGGGTTCTATTCTGATGTACAGTGGAGGGAGAATTGCTCACCAACAATTGCTCGTCAACAAAGTGAGATATATGGCAATTGCTCACCAAACAATTGCTCATCAATAAAGTGAGATATATGGCAATTGCTCACCAACAATTGCTCATCAATAAAGTGAGATATATGGCAATTGCTCACCAAACAATTGCTCGTCAACAAAGTGAGATATATGGCAATTGCTCACCTTTCATTTTGATAAATTAAACTTTTAATATAATTAATAATTAACACTTCTGAATCAAATACTATGTCTTTAATCACAGATGGAATGATGACATGTCTTTAATTACAGATGGAATGATGACATCAAATGAGTAATTGCCACCTTATTGTGTTCATAAGAAGAAAAATAATACGATGATAGGAACTTGATATATAACAATTGCCCGAGTTCAGTGCCTTAAATATTCCACGTTTTTTTAAATTAGTAATCAAATATTCAAGTGGAGCAATTGTCCTGTTTCACACATACTTTATCGATTATGAGCATTTGTACTACATTCCTGATGCACTGCCCCAGCACCGTAGCCAGAGACGAATTTCAACCGAGGCAATCTAGGGGGTCCGGGGGCATGTTCCCCCTTACAATTGTTGGGGCATAGAAGGGATTTCCTGCACTTTTCTTATTTAATGAGTTTAGACATATAATATGTACTGACCGTTCAGCTTTCTAGCAGTCAACATTTTATACAGCAGGGATATTTTTTTTGTATTTTATTTTTCCTTTTCTTTTTTTGCCTCAGTGAGGCTACGGGCCTGTGTCCAGATGTGCACTCGAGGTCTTCCTCGATCAATCAACGCTGCAAAGTCAGCATATCACATTAGTTGTTGGTGCGATATTACGCCCAGAACTAACGCAAGATGGTACCATAATAAATGCCTTCATTTTTTGTGTAACAAGTTTACTATTTATGTATTTTAAAGCATTTGAATTACGATGTATTATACTTTTCACGACTTCTGTATGAGGTCGCAATAACCCTTATCGAGGTCAGATATGTTTAATACGGATATAATCCCCCATGTTTTCTAACACAGGGAGGACAAAATCCCATTATCTAAGGGGAAGGTTATTAGGGTTTCCTACTTTGAATCTGAATCCGGGGGGGCGATTGTGTCATTTCTGAGGGTGGGTGACTATGTCCGCCCATGTCAAAAATCATGGAGAGGGGGATTATGTCCTACACTCGTTCTATAGCTCTAATCTCGTATGTTAGAAGCATTGCGTGCTTGAACCTTACTAGGAAGACTACAAAATGTACAATTGGTTTCCGATGAACCTGATGATTACGTGATATGTATTACATGAACTTGCCATTGTTATCTCTCCATGCTCTAGTGGAGACATGCTATTGTGCACCTCACCCTGCAATATACAGTTCTGACATGCTCTTTAATATAATACACAGATTATAGTATTGAATTTGGGAGATTATTGATTGATTTACGCCTGTACACCTAGACAATGGTATCCTACACAGAATGAATGGTTTTTATTCATGTTTTATAGTTGTAGATGAATGTGTGTTATGAGACATTCCATTTTGTGTTGTTAGATAGGTAGTATATTAGAGAATTCCATAACTTATTACATAGACTGGTCACACTGGTCATGTCCATAATATAATACATAGACTGGTCATGTCCATAATATAATACATAGACTGGTCATGTCCATAATATAATACATAGACTGGTCATGTCCATAATATAATACATAGACTGGTCATGTCCATAATATAATACATAGACTGGTCATGTCCATAATATAATACATAGACTGGTCATGTCCATAATATAATACATAGACTGTCATGTCCATAATATAATACATAGACTGGTCTGTCCTAACGGTCATATGTGATCCGTATTCAACACTCATGTTTTATAAAACAGGAGGACCAATTCTACCTTCTAGGTTTGAGGTCTTGCTTGAATTTGATGAGTGTTATAATGAGGATTATGTCTGCCTATGTCAATAAACATAGTGGTGGAGGTGGATTATGTCTGCCTATGTCAATAAACATAGTGGTGGAGGTGGATTATGTCTGCCTATGTCAATAAACATAGTGGTGGAGGTGGATTATGTCTGCCTATGTCAATAAACATAGTGGTGGAGGTGGATTATGTCTGCCTATGTCAATAAACATAGTGGTGGAGGTGGATTATGTCTGCCTATGTCAATAAACATAGTGGTGGAGGTGGATTATGTCTGCCTATGTCAATAAACATAGTGGTGGAGGTGGATTATGTCTGCCTATGTCAATAAACATAGTGGTGGAGGTGGATTATAAACATAGTGGTGGAGGTGGATTATGTCTGTCTATGGATCTAGGAATCCGTACACTGCATGGATCTAGGAATCCGTATACTGCCTGGGTGTAGGAATCCGTATACTGCATGGATCTAGGAATCCGCATACTGCATGGACCAAGGAATCCGTATACTGCCTGGGTCTAGGAATCCGTATACTGCCTGGGTCTAGGAATCTGTATACTGCCTGGGTCTAGGAATCCGTATACTGCCTGGGTCTAGGAATCCGTATACTGCTTGGGTGTAGGAATCCGTACACTGCTTGTTGTAACACTTCATTGTTACACCGATCTCAATATATATTCCCCCACCATTATTCTATAAAATATTGAGTATATAGAAGAGTGAGTGTTATCCCTTTCCTTAGATAAAGATTTAATCGTTCCTTTGGCTTCAAATTCCCATATGTTTATGGGTATGTGAAATATATAATAACCCACCGTAAGTGGTGAAGTATTGGTCCTTATATTATCAACGCATTAAAAGCTGTAATCTTGGCTTAATTGGTCTTTAATTATTATGCATATGTCTTTCTGAAGCATGTCGTTGTAAGGTAGATAACCACTGTGCATTTTCCTCAGTAGCAACTCATTGAAAGAAACTCCACATTTTATGGGCACATGTCTACGGTATATCTTGCCTACCGTGGAACCTCAATTCTGATTTAGAATTAATTAAAGAATCCAGCGTTATAATTTACATCACTAACGTGTAAATTTATTTAAACGTATCATCTTAATGGAAGAAAATTTAGGGAGGGAAGCTTTCACTTAAAAGTTAATTATGCAATTTTCTTATTTCCCCCAGACTGAAATGCTAACTTGACCTGTTAGTAACGTCCTGTTGCATTATGGCCTATGGGAAAAACATAACGGTTAACTAAGGGTCAAGCTACCATCCCTAATATTTCTTCCAGTTACGATACCATTTTCAATAAATTTATTTTCATGTGAAAGTTGTATATTTACTGCCTGTGATTAAGGTTCATTTTTTTATATGTTGTCTTTTTCTAACCTCACATATAATAAAAAGTTGTATATATGAAAGGATCTTTATTATATTGTGTGTTGGGGTCATATTGCATTTCCACGTCTGTCCGTCCGAGCGTTTGGGAAAACAATAACATTACTCCTGGTTAGTCATAGTCTGGTTACAAAACCGACTTATGTTATTTCATCAGGGAAACGATCTAGCTGGCTTGTGATAAGTGAGCACTTCTGGAATACTGCTTGGATAGGTTTGTGATAAGTGAGCACTTCTGAAATACTGCTTGGAAAGGTTTGTGAAAAGTGAGCACTTCTGGAATACTGCTTGGAAAGGTTTGTGAAAAGTGAGAACTTCTGGAATACTGCGTGGAAAGGTTTGTGAAAAGTGAGAACTTCTGGAATACTGCGTGGAAAGGTTTGTGAAAAGTGAGCACTTCTGGAATACTGCGTGGAAATGTTTGTGATAAGTGAGCACTTCTGGAATACTGCTTGGAAATGTTTGTGATAAGTGAGCACTTCTGGAATACTGCTTGGATAGGTTTGTGATAAGTGAGCACTTCTGGAATACTGCGTGGAAAGGTTTGTGATAAGTGAGCACTTCTGGAATGCACTCTGGCGTCCCTTCCTTTTAAAGATGAATGGAAGCACAATATACTGGTTTCATTAAAGCGACACTACATTGGTGAAAACGCAAATTTCTACAGAATGTATTTTCCTATTATACATGTATGGTATAATTGTTTTCCAAATATTTGCATCAAAAGCGGAGTATTTCAACTATGTATACAACGTTTGTTGATGTGATAAACTGATGTAGGGCAAATCTCCATGCATACTGCAATATGGTACAGATTTACGACGGTAGCACGCGCTTGGTATCGACTTTAACCCTTTCCCCCATAGAAATCCTACTTTCACTTTTGAGACGTATACCACAAAAAAACATTTTTGCGATGTAATGTCGCTTTATCCAACTGTACAGCCATTATATACTTACGGACAAAAGGTTTCCACTGGTATTGTTTTACGGACAAAAGGTTTCCACTGGTATTTTTTTACGGACAAAAGGATTGCACTGGTATTTTTTTACGGACAAAAGGATTGCACTGGTATTGTTTTACGGACAAATGGATTGCACTGGTATTGTTTTACGGACAAAAGGATTGCACTGGTATTGTGTTACGGACAAAAGGATTGCACTGGTATCGTTTTATTTCAGCAATTAAAGTCAATAACAAGCAATACCACATTAAATCATATGTTTTTCACAAACTTCCAAGAATGTGTATGATACATTGACAATTCAGATTACACATTATTTGATACTGCTTATTATTGACTTAACCCTTTCAACACCACAGACCTCTAAATAGGCTTACAAAAAGTGTAGATCCAGATGAGCCGGCTCGTGACGAGCCGTCTCATCAGGATCTGCACTTTTTGCCAGTGATTTGACTATTTTTAGACATAATTACCCATTTTGATAAATGAACTTGTCCAAATGTGATTTTCTGATTCATTTATTGGTTTATGAATATCATGGACTAGTCCATGTGAGTTACTTGGTGTTGAATGGGTTAAATGCTGATATAGAAATACCCGACCAAAACTTTTGTCCTTAAGAATAGTTTGAACAACAAATTCACATAGGTGTCTTCGGCGGACAGATCTATATAAACTTGTAATACGTTGTTTTCATTTTGAAGTCAGTACGTCTAAGCTGCACGGAACTCAATAAGTCTAATTGGATTTCCACATACAAACTTGTGAAAGGATTACCGGTAGGTGTGTTGGGGGCATTGCTCATGTTTAATTCACGACCCTCTTGATTGTGGGCTCAATTAGTATGAATGAGGAGTATTTAAGTCTTCAAGCTGTATGTAAGACTACAGCAAATGATGTCTGGAAGAAGGTTGCATGGGCAAGTATGTCTGGAGCAAGTATGCACATTCTACAAATTTGCACAAATGCGAGGTGTAGCAGTTGGTTGGTATGTGACGAGCGGACAATCAGCAAGGGTAAAACATCTGAAATTAACTTGAATATCATACGACCGGTTCGACATAAACAGGACCTCTGAAATGGTCCAGTCACTCGCCCGATATTCTTTGAGGTAACCAAGATGTTAGCACTCGGAGATGCAAATCCCTGCACTAGTATTTGACATGAGAACAAATGTTGATTTTACAGCGACATATATTCACATCATGGTATATATACTAGTATTCAAAAGACCTTGAAATTTCAATGTCATGGGGTATGGTTTGTTTGAAAGATCACACGAGGCTTGCTGTAGGTGTTCCATTGAAACAACATGCCTATCTTGCTATGTTATACAGTTGCAAGTGTGCATAGTTTACTATACAAGTTAATGGGAGAGGACACTCGCTGACCGAACCGACAACAGGTCATGACCAGTTTCTCCCAAAATTGAAGTATTTACTCCTAGACCTACCCTCTACATATCCACAAAGTTTCATCATAACCCATCGACAACTCTTGAGTTATCCTGTATGCAGCCAACAACAGTTACACGTGTTCCTAACAGTGGGGGTAACCGGGGGGGATTACGATTCATTTGATTGGAACTGTTTAAAGCACGTTTTACGATACGATAACTTCACGGTGTGATGCTCAATGAAGCCCCGATTCATATCACTGGCCATGACAATTGTTACTGGAAGTCTGGCCTGTCAGCTAAATTAAATCAATACATTAAACCCCTTTTTCTGATTATGCACCTCTTCCTTGTTCATTTATTAAAATATTTAAACCCAACTTGTCGAATAACAATTGTTATTCGAGAAATTTGACAAAACAGGTTTTGGGACAGGTATGATATGTGAATGAACAGGGAGTCACGGACAGATCTAGGACCCTCGTTTAAAAGTAGGAGATTGACACAAACTAGTCACAATAGGGTAACTGGTTATTAGACCAAAGAAAATATTAACTGGTTGCAATATTTTTCCATTATAATTCAATAGCACATGGTAAATTGGAAATGCTATTTTCTTCTCAAATGTTCACTGGATAATGGTGTAGTCTTTTCTTCTGTATGAATTTTCTCATCAAATATATAAAGTCGCTAAAACTTTGGTTGAGTTCATTCCTTCTTTTGATATCTTTTCAGGCTTCCCATTATATAGAACATAGGTCCTACCATAATCACCATTGCCCAAGTGAACAACGCAAGCTTTTCCTGAAAATACAAAAAACACACCAATAATAATCTGAATGATATTTGTAATTTCTTCTTGTATAAAAAAATGCTGTAGTCTGCTGGAATGATTAAACTATATACTGTATCGATACTCGGTCATAACACTAATGTGGTGTCATTGAGCAAGCCATCTCACACACGTTGCTCAGTACTGGTTAACAGCTTGGGCCTGCAAGGAAAACATGTCAAGGACCCTGCAAGCAGTTTGACATTAATGTACATGTAACATACCAAATAAGAACGATAACGCTGAGTCATATGTACACCGATGGTATGATAAAGTTCATGAATATTCGAGATGAGGGCGCCTTACAGACTGTGTCATAACTTGATCGTCCTAGTCGATGTCTATATTCTGAGACATATTTAGGCAACAAGTCAAGTAGGCAGTCACATGACCACGGATTGCCGTTCAAATAAGAACGCTGTCTATTTGCTAAACAACTATTTATTTATCTCTGTTGTCAAACAATGACCACAGTTATCTGAAATGATAGTTAACACAATTATGTAATGATGTGTCACAATCCTCTACATACATATATATACTAGGGATGGCAACAAATGTTCGAATATTCGTTCAAATGTACGAATATTTGAATGGTATAATCGTACTCTAATATTAAAAACTGGCGTCTAAATTTTTTAATTAAAATTTCAATATATTGCAGTTAAATCATATTCCCAGTTAAATACAGGACTGCCACCTTGTTGGAACATTTGATGTTAACACATTTAGGTCATCCTGTTTATTTCTCCATGCTATGTGGTGCAACATAATTTGGGATTCCCAATACACAGGTGACATTTTGATACTGTGCATTGGCTCATATTATGGACACAAGCGAGTTTAATTGAGTCAGAATTTGTCACCAATATTATGACTACAATGTACACATACATGTGTGCTACCATATTGTCTGTGGATAATTAAACTATTAAAAACACGATCTTTGTATACATGGACGACAATCAAAACACAACATTAATTTACCACATGCTTCAAATAATGATCATTACACGAAAATCAATTAATCTCAACCATGTGGCTAGCGCGGAGCGTGCATAGCAACTGCACACATACTTTGACACTTCAGTCACGCATCCAGATCATACCAGATGAGAGGGAAATTGTGTAGGGGCCCAAAAACTACGACATATAATTAATGGGTCATGTGGTTCCGAATATTTGAATACCGTTGCCATGCCTAATTTGATTTTACAATGATGCTGGTTACAATTATTCAGTTAAAACAAATTGCTGGATTTTCGCCTAAATATTTCTCCAAAATGCAATACAACCTAAAACTGAACGATGCACTGCAAATTATCAGGCCATGACATACAAATTACAATGTATCAAGTGAACACAAAAAAACTTTAGTGCAACCATGAGGCATGACCTGTTGTATCGGTTGTTATGCAACCTGTCTCGGTGTGATGAACATTTACCACAAGTTTCATGAAAATTCCTTCAGTGGTTTAGGAGCAGACTTTTGTATATATATCACCAGACCATTGACTAGTATCTTTATTAATGTAAGTGTGACCTTGGTCCTACTTGGTTGATAATTGATTGGTGAATATTTGACAAATGTCATGATGTGTAACTTCTTCAAAAGTTTAGGAGGGTGACATCACACACACAAAAACAATAGCCATTTGATTGCAGAGATCATATGAGATGTAACTTATTGTATATTGTACAACATAAATGTGCCAATCATGGTGTTGAATGACCACTTTCATGAAAATCAAAGAGCTTTGTGACCTACCAGACAATAGGAGGAACTAAGTGCTTTTTTTATAGTTATTCTCAACACCTCAAACTGACCATTCTCATCATTTGAGAGCAGCGCATTCAATATTCATGTTGAATTTCATGTAGGCAGATGTGATGGAGGTCATTTATGATTTTACAAAACCTTTAAACTGGAATCTGAACATTTCATGGTTTCATTGATGACCAAAATAAGTCAGTCACTGATCTGAGAATTGTTCAGTTCAGTCATTAGCTAATGCTCCGTTACGATTGTGTCCTTAGGCAAGGCATTTAAATTCCACGTTGCCTCTTCTCTCCCTCGTGGCGATGGATTCCATCAGGAATGAGGTCTCGAGAGCGATTTATATAAGTTGAAAGAACTTGTTTCGCAATCGAGCTAAAATAAATTTGTATAAAAGCTAATGCTCCGCGAACAGCCTGCACCTGGCTTACGCAGAGACACACAGAATATCTACACTAGTTGACTCGATGTTACGAATAATTTCGAGTACGAATATACTTACAATATAATCTACTGAAAAACTACTAATTATAACTCAACTTACATGTAGAGGAGCACGATTCCTTGGTAGCCCATAAGTAAACGATCTTTGTAAACTAGTGTTGGTAGCTAGTGGTCGTAGCCGGCAAATAACGTTCTTTAATGCCATGATTCTCCAAGGTCGGAAACAACGGAAGTAAACTGCTGTGATGTCACATTCGTAGTAGACCTATTTTTGTATTAATTCGCTACCCATAAATATGCTTAAATATATACTGTGGCAGATTCTTCAAAGAAAATATGCTTAGCGTGTGTTGTTTTAACAACTTTCTATATCTAATAAAAATAAAAATACAGTGAAGTAGGATTTTTGAATATCCACTTAAATAATACGAAAACATAGTAACTACTTTATGATGTGTTATACGGTCTTGTAAATAGCAAAACAGCAAGTGCGATATGAAATTTAATTATTTTCAGGAAATGCTTCCTATGGACAACGCGTAGCAAGTCGTCATCAAATGAAAGTGGTAAAGTTGACCTGATACAATTTGCTCCAACCAATTGTCTATTTGTCCGGTCTCATGTAAACAAATTAGAATAATACAAAATTTGCAAATTACTTTACCCCACCCATATACAGATACATAAAAAAGAACAGATTCACTTATAATTAAGTGAATAGTGAAGCGGTTTAATGTTGAGTATGTTTTAGAGAGTTCTGGTTAAAGTATTATCATCTTGTTGATTACTGCCAATCATTATGCTGTGCAAAACTTACTTTTTCAGTCTTGTTAGAAATAATAGAATATGTCACTGTCAGTTTGTGTTGTGCATGACAGGCCTGCCATTTCTCCGGCATTGTGGTGGAGATTGGCTTACCACCACTGGTAGATTGGCTTACCACCATTGGTGTTGAAATATCCGGCATCATCCATAAAAAAATTGCTATTTTCATTTTTAGTGACTTTACTGCGAATACATTCGTGCACTTCAGAGGTACAGTACAGCGGTGTTAAGTGCACACTTCGTCACATAACTGCTTTTCTGAAAGTGGTGGCAGCTGCAAACCTTCAGTTTTATTGTCTTCGCCGCAATCTAACTTTTGTGATTTCAACAATATTTCTTGTGACATTGTGTGTGTGTATATATTTGGATCTCTGCTGGGCTGTGCACTGTGAAGTGCCACCACTTTTGTCCAAACTAGCTTACAAGTAAACGCCGATAAAATAATACGCAAATAAGTGACATCCAGTAGTAGAGCGTCGGATTTGGAATCAAATGGTCCCGGGTTTGATACTCTCTCAAGCCACATATGTAGTGTAAGGTGCATAACGTCGGCTAAGCATGCCCAGTAAAAATTGCTTATATCTTTTTTTCAGTATATGATCTGATAGACATACTGCGCTATAGCGTTGATGTACTCCTTCAACTGGAGTCATGTTTTATTTTTGAAATTGTGATAGCGCAGTGTTAGCGCGTTTGCTTCAGGTGTGATTTAGGCAAAGCATTTAAATTCCATGTTGCCTCTTCTCTCTCCCTCGTGGCGATGGATCCCATTAGGAATGAGGTCTCGAGAACGATTGATATAAGTTGTAAGAACTTGTTTCGCAATCGAGCTAAGATAATTATTATAAATTCTTAAAGGAAGTCGTGATAGCGCAGTGGATGCGCGTTCGCTTCAGGTGCGAAAGGTCCGGAGTTCGAGCCCCACTGGAGCCGTTACGATTGTGCCCTTAGGCAAGAAATAACTTGTTTCGCAATCAAGCTAAAATAAATTTGTATAAACTATAAATTCTTATCTGAGCAGATCAGTTGCACAGGGATTCGGCACGTTTGGGGGTACTAGTATATATATTTAAGTACAGGGATTCTACTCTGTGGGATGTCAGATTTCGCATCGATCAGTAAAATGGCCCTATCTGAAACAATTTTGTACAAAGCTGTCCAAATATAATGCCTATCCCGAGTCTTTATATTGTTCTTCAAATAAAACACAACTTTAAGCTGCATGCATGTATACTTTGCAAACAATTGCCACATACATTGGCCATAGCAGGTCACATTTCCATACTAGGACACGGGTTCTGTCAGCAACAACAAAAAATCTTCGACGGGAGAGTTTTAACTGTGAATAACATTATCAATAAAATGTGTTTCCACTAACCTGTATGTTTATTCGGCAAAAATGTACGTCAAAAAGAGATTTCGTAGCATTTTCAATTTGTTTTGAAAAATTCTAAAGCGGCGCAATTCGCGTTTTATTTGAAGAACAATATAAAGACTCGGGATAGGCATTATATTTGGACAGCTTTGTACAAAATTGTTTCAGATAGGGCCATTTTACTGATCGATGCGAAATCTGACATCCCACAGAGTAGAATCCCTGTACTTAAATATATATACTAGTACCCCCAAACGTGCCGAATCCCTGTGATCAGTTGTTGTTCATTTTATAAAAGAACTTCAGAGATCAGAATTGAACACACACAAAATAGATTATTGACATTTTGGTCATAGACATTCAACACATACCCCCCTCTTGTTTGCATATATAAATACTGAAATAAAAATGAATGTTTCAACCAAATAACATTACTAGTCACGTTTCTTACAATTTTATAGGTTCCTTTGAATAATCTGCCATTTACATAGAAAATCTATGCCAACTTAAAGATGATTGCTCATGTGTTTTGTTGAGTAATAAAAAGAAATCGAGCGACAGGAGTGAAAATAATGTCACAATCAGAATAAATTTTTCAAGGATGTGAGCATAAGTTACACCACTGAATTAATTTCCCATTGTGACTGAAATTTAAATTTGAACCGTTCAAAGGTTGTCATTTCATGGAAAACAAATTAAAATTCAGCATATCGGTAATATATATTTATTTATAAATAAACATAATTTGTTTGGTGTGCAATAGCAGTTGTTGCCCTTTGAATCGATAAAAATACACACAAAAATGCCTTTGACTTTGTAATTCATTGATGGTTTGTTAGCTCACCTGAACCTTAATGGACAAGCTATTTTGGAGAGGGTACTATGCCACGTCTTTCGTCTGTCCATCAACAATTGCATTCAAATGACTTGTACCATTGCTAGCATGTGAAAGATAAAACAATGTGACTAGTTTACCCTGCAGTGAAAGATAAAGTAATGTGACTAGTTTACCCTGATGTGCAGGATACAGGATAAAGCAATTTGACTAGTTTACCCTGATGTGCAGGATAAAACAATGTGACTAGTTTACCCTGCTGTGAGGGATAAAGTAATGTGACTAGTTTACCCTGCTGTTAGGGATAAAGTAATGTGACTAGTTTACCCTGCTGTGCAGAATAAAGCAATGTGACTAGTTTACCCTGCTGTGCAGAATAAAGCAATGTGACTAGTTTACCCTGCTGTGAGGGATAAAGTAATGTGACTAGTTTACCCTGCTGTGCAGAATAAAGCAATGTGACTAGTTTACCCTGCTGTGCAGAATAAAGCAATGTGACTAGTTTACCCTGCTGTGAGGGATAAAGCAATGTGACTAGTTTACCCTGCTGTGCAGAATAAAGCAATGTGACTAGTTTACCCTGCTGTGAGGGATAAAGCAATGTGACTAGTTTACCCTGCTGTGCAGAATAAAGCAATGTGACTAGTTTACCCTGCTGTGAGGGATAAAACAATGTGACTAGTTTACCCTGCTGTGCAGAATAAAGCAATGTGACTAGTTTACCCTGCTGTGAGGGATAAAACAATGTGACTAGTTTACCCTGCTGTGCAGAATAAAGCAATGTGACTAGTTTACCCTGCTGTGCAGGATAAAACAATGTGACTAGTTTACCCTGCTGTGAGGGATAAAGCAATGTGACTAGTTTACCCTGCTGTGAGGGATAAAGTAATGTGACTAGTTTACCCTGCTGTGAGGGATAAAGCAATGTGACTAGTTTACCCTGCTGTGCAGAATAAAGCAATGTGACTAGTTTACCCTGCTGTGCAGAATAAAGCAATGTGACTAGTTTACCCTGCTGTGCAGAATAAAGCAATGTGACTAGTTTACCCTGCTGTGAGGGATAAAGCAATGTGACTAGTTTACCCTGCTGTGAGGGATAAAGCAATGTGACTAGTTTACCCTGCTGTGAGGGATAAAGCAATTTGACTAGTTTACCCTGCTGTGAGGGATAAAGTAATGTGACTAGTTTACCCTGCTGTGCAGGATAAAGCAATGTGACTAGTTTACCCTGCTGTGCAGGATAAAACAATGTGACTAGTTTACCCTGCTGTGCAGGATAAAGCAATTTGACTAGTTTACCCTGCTGTGCAGGATAAAACAATGTGACTAGTTTACCCTGCAGTGAAAGATAAAGCAATTTGACTAGTTTACCCTGCTGTGCAGGATAAAACAATGTGACTAGTTTACCCTGCTGTGAGGGATAAAGTAATGTGACTAGTTTACCCTGATGTGCAGGATAAAGCAATTTGACTAGTTTACCCTGCTGTGCAGGATAAAGCAATGTGACTAGTTTACCCTGCTGTGCAGGATAAAACAATGTGACTAGTTTACCCTGCAGTGAAAGATAAAGCAATTTGACTAGTTTACCCTGCTGTGCAGGATAACACAATGTGACTAGTTTACCCTGCTGTGAGGGATAAAGTAATGTGACTAGTTTACCCTGATGTGCAGGATAAAGCAATTTGACTAGTTTACCCTGCTGTGCAGGATAAAGCAATTTGACTAGTTTACCCTGCTGTGCAGGATAAAACAATGTGACTAGTTTACCCTGCTGTGAGGGATAAAGTAATGTGACTAGTTTACCCTGCAGTGAGGGATAAAGTAATGTGACTAGTTTTCCTGCTGTGAGGGATAAAGTAATGTGACTAGTTTACCCTGCTGTGCAGAATAAAACAATGTGACTAGTTTACCCTGCAGTGAAAGATAAAGCAATTTGACTAGTTTACCCTGCTGTGAAAGATAAAACAATGTGACTAGTTTACCCTGCTGTGCAGGATAAAACAATGTGACTAGTTTACCCTGATGTGCAGGATAAAGCAATTGGACTAGTTTACCCTGCTGTGGGGGATAAAGCAATGTGACTAGTTTACCCTGCTGTGCAGGATAAAGCAATGTGACTAGTTTACCCTGCTGTGCAGGATAAAACAATGTGACTAATTTACCCTGCAGTGAAAGATAAAGCAATTTGACTAGTTTACCCTGCTGTGAGGGATAAAGCAATGTGACTAGTTTACCCTGCTGTGAGGGATAAAGCAATGTGACTAGTTTACCCTGCTGTGCAGGATAAAACAATGTGACTAGTTTACCCTGCTGTGAGGGATAAAGCAATGTGACTAGTTTACCCTGCTGTGCAGGATAAAGCAATGTGACTAGTTTACCCTGCTGTGCGGGATAAAACAATGTGACTAGTTTACCCTGCTGTGCAGGATAAAGCAATGTGACTAGTTTACCCTGCTGTGCAGGATAAAGCAATGTGACTAGTTTACCCTGCTGTGCAGGATAAAACAATGTGACTAGTTTACCCTGCTGTGAGGGATAAAGCAATGTGACTAGTTTACCCTGCTGTGAGGGATAAAGCAATGTGACTAGTTTACCCTGCTGTGAGGGATAAAGCAATGTGACTAGTTTACCCTGCTGTGAGGGATAAAACAATTTGACTAGTTTACCCTGCTGTGCAGAATAAAACAATGTGACTAGTTTACCCTGCTGTGAGGGATAAAACAATGTGACTAGTTTACCCTGCTGTGCAGAATAAAGCAATGTGACTAGTTTACCCTGCAGTGAGGGATAAAGCAATGTGACTAGTTTACCCTGCTGTGAGGGATAAAACAATGTGACTAGTTTACCCTGCTGTGAGGGATAAAGCAATGTGACTAGTTTACCCTGCAGTGAGGGATAAAGCAATGTGACTAGTTTACCCTGCTGTGCTGAATAAAGCAATGTGACTAGTTTACCCTGCTGTGAGGGATAAAACAATGTGACTAGTTTACCCTGCTGTGCAGAATAAAGCAATGTGACTAGTTTACCCTGCTGTGCAGGATAAAGCAATGTGACTAGTTTACCCTGCTGTGCAGAATAAAGCAATGTGACTAGTTTACCCTGCTGTGAGGGATAAAGTAATGTGACTAGTTTACCCTGCTGTGAGGGATAAAGTAATGTGACTAGTTTACCCTGCTGTGAGGGATAAAACAATGTGACTAGTTTACCCTGCTGTGCAGAATAAAGTAATGTGACTAGTTTACCCTGTTGTGCAGAATAAAGCAATGCGACTAGTTTACCCTGCTGTGAGGGATAAAGCAATGTGACTAGTTTACCCTGCTGTGAGGGATAAAGCAATGCGACTAGTTTACCCTGTTGTGCAGAATAAAACAATGTGACTAGTTTACCCTGCTGTGCAGAATAAAGCAATGTGACTAGTTTACCCTGCTGTGAGGGATAAAACAATGTGACTAGTTTACCCTGCTGTGCAGAATAAAGCAATGTGACTAGTTTACCCTGCTGTGCAGGATAAAACAATGTGACTAGTTTACCCTGCTGTGAGGGATAAAGCAATGTGACTAGTTTACCCTGCTGTGAGGGATAAAGCAATGTGACTAGTTTACCCTGCTGTGAGGGATAAAGCAATGTGACTAGTTTACCCTGCTGTGCAGAATAAAGCAATGTGACTAGTTTACCCTGCTGTGCAGAATAAAGCAATGTGACTAGTTTACCCTGCTGTGCAGAATAAAGCAATGTGACTAGTTTACCCTGCTGTGAGGGATAAAGCAATGGACTAGTTACCCTGTGTGCAGAATAAAGCAATGTGACTAGTTTACCCTGCTGTGAGGATAAAACAATGTGACTAGTTTACCCTGCTGTGAGGGATAAAGCAATTTGACTAGTTTACCCTGCTGTGCAGGATAAAACAATGTGACTAGTTTACCCTGCTGTGAGGGATAAAGTAATGTGACTAGTTTACCCTGCTGTGCAGGATAAAGCAATGTGACTAGTTTACCCTGCTGTGCAGGATAAAGCAATGTGACTAGTTTACCCTGCTGTGCAGGATAAAGCAATGTGACTAGTTTACCCTGCTGTGCAGGATAAAACAATGTGACTAGTTTACCCTGCTGTGCAGGATAAAACAATGTGACTAGTTTACCCTGCTGTGAAGGATAAAGCAATGTGACTAGTTTACCCTGCTGTGCAGGATAAAACAATGTGACTAGTTTACCCTGCTGTGAGGGATAAAGTAATGTGACTAGTTTACCCTGCTGTGCAGGATAAAGCAATGTGACTAGTTTACCCTGCTGTGCAGGATAAAGCAATGTGACTAGTTTACCCTGCTGTGCAGGATAAAACAATGTGACTAGTTTACCCTGCAGTGAAAGATAAAGCAATTTGACTAGTTTACCCTGCTGTGCAGGATAACACAATGTGACTAGTTTACCCTGCTGTGAGGGATAAAGTAATGTGACTAGTTTACCCTGATGTGCAGGATAAAGCAATTTGACTAGTTTACCCTGCTGTGCAGGATAAAGCAATTTGACTAGTTTACCCTGCTGTGCAGGATAAAACAATGTGACTAGTTTACCCTGCTGTGAGGGATAAAGTAATGTGACTAGTTTACCCTGCAGTGAGGGATAAAGTAATGTGACTAGTTTTCCTGCTGTGAGGGATAAAGCAATGTGACTAGTTTACCCTGCTGTGCAGAATAAAACAATGTGACTAGTTTACCCTGCAGTGAAAGATAAAGCAATTTGACTAGTTTACCCTGCTGTGAAAGATAAAACAATGTGACTAGTTTACCCTGCTGTGCAGGATAAAACAATGTGACTAGTTTACCCTGATGTGCAGGATAAAGCAATTGGACTAGTTTACCCTGCTGTGGGGGATAAAGCAATGTGACTAGTTTACCCTGCTGTGCAGGATAAAGCAATGTGACTAGTTTACCCTGCTGTGCAGGATAAAACAATGTGACTAATTTACCCTGCAGTGAAAGATAAAGCAATTTGACTAGTTTACCCTGCTGTGAGGGATAAAGCAATGTGACTAGTTTACCCTGCTGTGAGGGATAAAGCAATGTGACTAGTTTACCCTGCTGTGCAGGATAAAACAATGTGACTAGTTTACCCTGCTGTGAGGGATAAAGCAATGTGACTAGTTTACCCTGCTGTGCAGGATAAAGCAATGTGACTAGTTTACCCTGCTGTGCGGGATAAAACAATGTGACTAGTTTACCCTGCTGTGCAGGATAAAGCAATGTGACTAGTTTACCCTGCTGTGCAGGATAAAGCAATGTGACTAGTTTACCCTGCTGTGAGGGATAAAACAATGTGACTAGTTTACCCTGCTGTGAGGGATAAAGCAATGTGACTAGTTTACCCTGCTGTGAGGGATAAAGCAATGTGACTAGTTTACCCTGCTGTGAGGGATAAAGCAATGTGACTAGTTTACCCTGCTGTGAGGGATAAACAATTTGACTAGTTTACCCTGCTGTGCAGAATAAAACAATGTGACTAGTTTACCCTGCTGTGAGGGATAAAACAATGTGACTAGTTTACCCTGCTGTGCAGAATAAAGCAATGTGACTAGTTTACCCTGCAGTGAGGGATAAAGCAATGTGACTAGTTTACCCTGCTGTGAGGGATAAAACAATGTGACTAGTTTACCCTGCTGTGAGGGATAAAGCAATGTGACTAGTTTACCCTGCAGTGAGGGATAAAGCAATGTGACTAGTTTACCCTGCTGTGCTGAATAAAGCAATGTGACTAGTTTACCCTGCTGTGAGGGATAAAACAATGTGACTAGTTTACCCTGCTGTGCAGAATAAAGCAATGTGACTAGTTTACCCTGCTGTGCAGGATAAAGCAATGTGACTAGTTTACCCTGCTGTGCAGAATAAAGCAATGTGACTAGTTTACCCTGCTGTGAGGGATAAAGTAATGTGACTAGTTTACCCTGCTGTGAGGGATAAAGTAATGTGACTAGTTTACCCTGCTGTGAGGGATAAAACAATGTGACTAGTTTACCCTGCTGTGCAGAATAAAGTAATGTGACTAGTTTACCCTGTTGTGCAGAATAAAGCAATGCGACTAGTTTACCCTGCTGTGAGGGATAAAGCAATGTGACTAGTTTACCCTGCTGTGAGGGATAAAGCAATGCGACTAGTTTACCCTGTTGTGCAGAATAAAACAATGTGACTAGTTTACCCTGCTGTGCAGAATAAAGCAATGTGACTAGTTTACCCTGCTGTGAGGGATAAAACAATGTGACTAGTTTACCCTGCTGTGCAGAATAAAGCAATGTGACTAGTTTACCCTGCTGTGCAGGATAAAACAATGTGACTAGTTTACCCTGCTGTGAGGGATAAAACAATGTGACTAGTTTACCCTGCTGTGAAGGATAAAGCAATGTGACTAGTTTACCCTGCTGTGAGGGATAAAGCAATGTGACTAGTTTACCCTGCTGTGCAGGATAAAGCAATGTGACTAGTTTACCCTGCTGTGCAGAATAAAGCAATGTGACTAGTTTACCCTGCTGTGCAGAATAAAGCAATGTGACTAGTTTACCCTGCTGTGCAGAATAAAGCAATGTGACTAGTTTACCCTGCTGTGAGGGATAAAGCAATGTGACTAGTTTACCCTGCTGTGAGGGATAAAGCAATGTGACTAGTTTACCCTGCTGTGAGGGATAAAACAATGTGACTAGTTTACCCTGCTGTGAGGGATAAAGCAATGTGACTAGTTTACCCTGCTGTGCAGGATAAAGCAATGTGACTAGTTTACCCTGCTGTGCAGGATAAAACAATGTGACTAGTTTACCCTGCTGTGCAGGATAAAGCAATGTGACTAGTTTACCCTGCTGTGCAGGATAAAACAATGTGACTAGTTTACCCTGCTGTGCAGGATAAAACAATGTGACTAGTTTACCCTGCTGTGAAGGATAAAGCAATGTGACTAGTTTACCCTGCTGTGCAGGATAAAGCAATGTGACTAGTTTACCCTGCTGTGAGGGATAA